>BRDA01029966.1:15000-17502 GCA_036984385.1 Crenuchus spilurus | reverse complement strand
GTGCCTCTTTTTTGGTCTAAATTCAGCTTGTTCTTGGGCCTTTTTACTTTCTGTAATTGTTCATTGTTAATTCTGTAACAGTGGACATATATATGCTATGCATATGTCTTGTTTGGTGAAAAATAAAAAATAACCGCAGCATGTGTGTATATCTGCAAATATTTTTGTGCATGTAAACTATCTGAAGAATTTTCTACAATTTGAACTATTTTAGCTTTATGTGTAGTATTGTGAATTGTTTTTTTTTTATGAAACCAGTTTACAAAATTGTGTTTTAGCATGACAAAAAGACTATAACGGTATAGTCCACAGCACACTGATGTTGTGTTTACTGTGTTTAGAGATTGGAAAATGTATCTTAATTGGTAAAAGCTTGTTAACAGTTGTAAAAAAAAACTGTAAAATGCAATCTTATACATACCTTTTAACATAATGTCATTTATCTTTTTATTAACTTATTGTAAACATTACAAGTTTTGAACTTCTATTTGCTATTTATGACTTGTAGTCCTAATTGACTGCAGCTTTTACAGGGGTTAGACAATGAAACTGAAACGCCTGGTTTTAGACCACAATCATTTGTTAGTATGGTGTGTAGGGCCTCCTATTGCAGCCAATACAGCGTCAATAGGCTATATGCACACTCTCTTCCGTGTTCCAAGTCAGCCAGCTCCTCCACTTCCGGTGCTAGTGTCAAACAGAGCAGCTATGGTGTTTTGCAGTGATTCAAGACACGTTTTCCCCAGGATTACGGTCAACGACGTTACCTGCATCATTCAGACATCGTGCTATACGTCAGCAACAATAAAGGAGAAGGGCTTCAAACTATACTTTTGAAGTTACATCAACAATTATGAAGGTAAGGTCCGGTCGTGTAATGTTAGCCGTTTTGGCTAATATGTTTGTTTACTAGTCAAAGCTAGTGTAGCGTTTCTGCTAACCTGTGTGTTAAAATGGTCATTTGTCCATCTCAGTTTCAAACAAGGACTCAAGGACAGATGTTGTCATTAAGCCCGAGTGCTTTAGGTCAATGAGGAGAAGCCAGAAAGCTCACCATCAAACTCAAAGAAAAACATACCTTATGCTGATAAAAATACAAGCTGGTCTACCAGGTTTACCTGACTGTGCTGTTTATTTTTTCAGCAGGGATGACAGCTATGAATCAAATACTGATAAAGCTACTGTATGTACATAATTGGTACTATATTTGCTTCAATAATATTAGTGTAAAATCTGCAGAAGTACAGGGATTCACAGAAACTAGATTGACTTCTGAGGTTTGTCACTTTCACACATGTTCTGTGTGAATTTTCAATGAGTAAAGTGAGGTAAACAGTGTTTTAACATTTCATTACAGTGAACTGCAGTCATTTGGTTTTATTTTCACATGTTTTTAATGTGGTACTTTGATTTTATATAAGGATAATTGCTTGTTTATTGAAAAACATTTTGTGTAAATGCAGGGTGTTAAACCTGGTCTTGTAAGCAAGATGACAGTTCTTTCAGCCAGACCCAGGGAGAGAAGGCTAACAGAGGACATCAGGTTATTATTATTTTTATTATTGATGTTGTTGCTGATTTCTGTACTAATTATTTTTATATAATTAAGTTATTCAGTTACATTAGAGAATGCATTTTATTTTTGCATTTATAATTAGTTATACTGTTAATTGATCAAGCAAGAAAGCTTAAATATGATAACTTCAGGCTTTACACACATTTGTTCTAGTGCTACTTACAGGAGCACTCTGTTGTGAAATGGAACTGTGAATGTCCTTTAAGTCGTCAGCAGTGATACGAGTCTGCTGTGTTAGGGATCCAAGTTCAGATCTCTCATCCTGAGAACCGCCAAGTGTGTCATCTACACAAAGAGCATTATCAGGACTGCTATATTAATCTGAATCATCACTGTCAATCAATTCAAATACATACACTCATACTGACAATTAACAGCAGGATTGGGGGACTTATAATGTATTACATGTTCAAATACTGTGACTTTTCAAAAATGTTGTACATTAGGCATATAGCTGATACTTGTATGAAAAAGAGCTTTATTGGCACTTAACATCACTAACATGCAGAAAAAGCACTGGCCTTAAAGGCTATTTGAACATATTTGAATATTTCAAATATGCAAAAACAAAATTTCTGTGCTGAATGTCATGGAAATGTATAATTTGGTTATAATTTTGTTGGGGTTCTTTTAATTTCAAGTAATTTACTTTGCACACCATCATTCTTCCAATCAAAATACTGAATGAGCAGAAGGAATATTTTCACTGCTCTATGATTGCCAACATCAGTAGACATGCCACAGTAAGGGATATCAAAGTGCTTCTAGAGCAGGGGTCGGCAATCTTTAACACTCAAAGAGCCATTTGGACCCTGTTTCCACATAAAATAAAATACTGGGAGCCGGGAACTGGGATTATTATTATTCATTATTAATAAATACGGACAACTTATGATTTATATTTTATTAATAATATCTTGTTACTA
>BRDA01029966.1:0-10000 GCA_036984385.1 Crenuchus spilurus | reverse complement strand
CGCTGAGGAGCCCCAACACTGTACAGCACCTTGTCTGAAACAGTCCTGCAGACACACTGGGGTTGTCCATTCAGTTCACAATCCATGAGACTCACTCATCTTCATCAGTGCTGTAGTGTTTCTGCAAAATATGCCATTTTATTTTGTCTTTAGACTTCTTGATGGCTTGTTCATTTTTTTTTATCCTGTAACTGGCCTCCCTCTTCCTTCCTCTATGCCTTTTTTTTTGTCTAGCAGAAGTAAAAGGGGAAGGCAGTGAGAGGAACGTATAGATGCTGAAGTACAATTTTGGACTTTTCCAAGACATTACACTTTTCTATGGAGATTATATCAGCTGTGTGTTAAACTGAGCACTTAGTAATGGGCGATAGCTGAATTCACAGATTAGTAGTGTCCTAATTCAGTCATTCTCAAAAATGTACACAAGTTTGCAAAGTATCGTAACTTTTTTTCTTCCATTATATGTTATAAGTAATTGAAATAGCACATAAGGCCTAGTAAATAAAAAGTTATTTATTGTGCTTTATTTTGGGGAAATGTGGTCACAGTAAAAAGCTTCTATGCCATTAGAGGAAAGGAATGCACCACAAACAGAAATAATAGTAAAGAGGCAAAATATCTCACTGAAGCGTATGTTATGTTTGTCAGTAGATTTTGAGCATTTCTGCTTTGGCTCTGAAAGCTATTTCTGCAGATATCGTTTTTTAAAATACAAATATGCAAAGAGAGTCTAATTGTGTAATAGTCTATTGTCCACATGTCATACATGTACACTTTGATTCTATTTACATTCCAGACATTTATAGATCACCCTCAGGACTTCTCATTAGTCCAAACTCTTATCACTCCAGGCAAGAGACTTCCTCTTGGCAAGCTCCATCCAGGATGGCTGACTTGTGTGTGCTGAAGACTGATGATGGGAGACCGTTATTGATGACGATGATGCAAAAGATGATGACAAAGGCTCAGGCTTGGCTGGAGGCACTAATACAAGACAAACATACATATTTAATGTTAATACAGCAGTTTAACCAAATATTCCAACTGAAGCTGATCAGTCATTTTTTCTTTGCGTCTTTAGTTTTACATTGTAGCTATGATGCTAACGTAGCTAACAAGTAATAGAGTAATCTGTTGCTCGAAAACAGTCCAAGTTGGTGGGGGATATGTGTGTGTGCTTGTCATTTTCTTATTTTCCTGAAGGCCTATCCCTGCCTAAATCATCATCAGTGAAATATCAGAGTTACTTATGTGGCTTCTGATACTCAGTAATAAGTATACTGCACAGTTAATAAGAATTCATATTTAAGTCTTTTTCTTTACAAACTGTAATTCAGTGGCAGAAATCACTGTCTAAGGTCTGCTAACACTGCTAATGTCCCTTCATAGTCTTCTTATAATAGGATCAATGAAAAGATATTATTAATTCTTATATTTATAAGTATTAATAATAGCATTTTAACATTCATGCATTATCACATAGCTTTCAGAAATGATGCCATTGACGAAGAAAGCTCTTACTAAAGGATGGGGTCCTCTTGAGGACATCAGATTCTGTCTGAGTGCTATTCTTGACTCCAGGTTTCAATGGTCCCTGTAATATCAAAGCAAAATAAATACTGTAAGAATATTATAATGATATAATTACAAATAAACCCGGTTCTATGTAAAACTGTATTTGTATCTGTGTATATGCTAGAAATAAACTTCCTCACATTTTGTTGTTCTAGGATCACTTAAAGTTTTATACATTTTGAATTCTGGTATGCACTCTACATATTGGCTACTCACATATTTGGAAATGTTAGAAGGCTTATTTTCCCTCTCAGTACTGGACCATCACTAACCTTTTCACTAACCTTTATGTCCACTAGTTCAGCTCCATTTGCTAGCTGGCTCCCAGTGTTCTTTTCTAAACTCTGATTGGACAATGCCCATCTCTCCATCAGTGCCCTCGGCGCAGGTTTTGGTGGGCTTTGCTGTGATGATTGGTTGTCTGACTGTACTTCTGTGCTGTGGCATGCTCTAAGCTGCGATTTATTGGTGGACCATAAGTGTGGTCTTGGCTGCGGGGTTGGCCTTTGCGGTTGCTGAATAGAGGATGTACAAGTTGTAGATGATGATGATGATGATGATGATGCAGACTGTGTTGAAGGTTTGATAGAGGAAAGGTGTTGGGTTCTAATCTTTTCCCGTGCAAAGCTCATCCATGCTGGCTCAGATCCAATATTTGCTTCCTTGTCTAAACATGGAAAAGATGGGAAATTACCATGACAACAAATGAGTAAATTACTAATACAACAGCTTCAGTTAGGTACATTTTCATGGGAGACAACTCAACAACAAGCTTGCAATTAATTGATTAATGCTAATGAGGTTTGTGCCGAGTCATGCATAATTAAACCTCATTGCTGAATAATACAACAGTTACCTGTATCTACAGTTGGATCCTTTTGGGGGTCAGAGATTTGTTGTATATTTGTTTGAACATTTGCTTTTTTCTCTTCTGTGTCTTTGGAAAGAGCTTCCTTTCCAGTGTGTCCTTCAGCAACTGTTAGAAAGTGATGGGCCTCCAAACTGTGTCGTTTTGCTTTGTCCTCTGATTTAGCCACATCGGAGCGATACTTAAGAGATAAAGAGGTGCTTCGGAGTTTAACTCCAAACACACCCTTCTTCTCTTCAAATTCATTTGCTTTTTCACTCTTTTCAGAATTTGTGATGTGTGAACACCCTTCACTAGCTGCTCCTGTCTTAGAAGCACTCAGTGATACTTCTCTCTGCAAGCTGCTTCTTTTATCTGGAGTGTACATAATGTTTTTAGACATCTCACTGTTTTTTCCACATGATACGTTTTCCACTTGTAGTTCCAGGTTCTGGTTGTTGGATGGGTTCTTCAGTGAGAGTGTGTTACTGGCACTTTCTTCATCCTGCTCACCAGATATTGTCTTGGAACGGTATTTTGCAGATGCGATGGAAAACCGAAATGAGTTGGGTCTCTGTGACTTATTGTCTTCCTTTGAAGACTCATCCAGGCCTTCAGGTGGCACTGTTTTCCTGCAGACTGCCTCAGACAGAACATTTTTCTTTTCGATCTCTCCAGGTCTTGTATTGGATATGTTCAGGGGGGTGCTATTTCTGCTGTCTAAGGCCGGCTTTTTGGTGCGGGGTGCAGGAATAGGATATGGTCTAGTTAAGGGTACGGAAGTTCTTGAATCTTCTTCATCTGCATCTTTCAGGGTCTTCATTTGATCCACAATATCTAGTTCCACAACCTCACCTGTTTTCTCTTCTGTAGCATTAGAATTCATCACTATATTCAAAACCAGTCCTGGACTAGCTTCATGAGCTTCATCTGCACTGTTGGTTATGTATTTGTTAGCATCTGAAGGCTCTTTTCTCTCTAGTTCTCTGATATGATTCAAGGATTTAATTTCTGTTGTTTCATCAGATGGCTGAAGGAAGAGTGGATTGACGGTAATTCTGCCCTCAGATTGGAAGAGCTCATCAGACTTAAGCACTTCATTGTCACTGCTTAATGGACACACATCCAATGTCATGGTTTCTTGTTGATCTTGTAAAGATACAGGTACTGGAGAGGAGAACTCTTCTTCTAGGGTTGTAACTTGACATGAGTATGACTGATTTTGGGTGGCCTCTGTCAATGTCACACTTTGTGGTGCTTCCTCCCTCTCTGGAAGAGGCTCTTCCAGATTATTCATGCTGCTGGATCGAATACGGTACACATCCTGGGACAAAAAATAAGATCAAATAATGAACAATAGTCCAAAGATACGTGTTCAAAGTTTTAAAAAGCTTAACTTAGGCTAGACATATATAAACATAAATACAGTGTAGGCCTTAATACAGCATATGAGGCTACACATCAACATAAGTTTGTCATGACAACTAAAATATACATTTATAAAGGTTTATTCCAATAGGCTGCATATTATAAAAGGCTGCATTGGCCTCATCTTTAAAGCTATAATTCAGCCATTTTTAATGGTCACATCCTTACTGCTGGTTGCTTCTTTCCCTTGGTGCTGATTCGTTGATTCCTGGGTTTGACGGACATGCGGTGACGAGCGGCTGAGTTGTCTAAGCAGGAGACAAATTGAGCAGGGCTGCTGAAATCCACCCCAGAACACGGCGATAAATCTGTAGGTGATGAGATGACTGCCTGAGGTGACAGTCGTGAGATTGGTGAGAGAGGCCTTGATGGGGGCTGTGAGGAACCACCCTGAGAATCAAGAAAACGCCATGAAGAGCTATTAAGAGCCATGAAATCACTCTTGAATTAATCACTTGAGTGTTCTGCTGTATTAAGACCAATGCTAAACATGCGGTGTGGTGTTACCTGCTCTTCCTCTTCGCTGCCTGTTCCTGCTAAACTTAATGAACTGAGATGCTTTTTAGGCTCAAGGTACTGCAAAGGACACATTGACAAGGTTTCACTCAGAGTGACTGAAAGTGAACAAACTTCAAAAGCACTTTGTATCATGTTTTAGCTGAGCAATATGTTTCGTTCACCTTATAGGATGCTTCTTGTGTGGTTACCTCTTGGAAGGACATTTCAGGAGGACTACATGGTAAGCCATCATCTTCAGACATTGTTTCAGAGTCTTCAATGCGCTTTCCAGGAATCAGCAAAGGATGTGGCCCCAGTCGTATGTTCTGTTGCTGGAGTTTCAACTGTCCAGAATTGAAAACAATTACTGTGATAAATTTTACACTTCAAGTCAATAATTGTACTAATTTTGTCCTCTAAACACAGGTAAAAGTTAAATCACAAATTCACGTATATGAACTGTCAGCAACAAGGACTAATGACAACAATCAGTGTCAATATGGCTAAGAAAACACTCACAGCCTACTTACAACACAAGAACAATAATGACTCCTGATAAAGCCCTGACTTAGTCGATAAGATTACAGACTTGTTAAATATAGGAACACTATTTATGAATAGGTTTATATAGGCAGGGTGGGGCTGATTGTGGGTCATCAGTGTGAGAAAACATTTGGGCCCTGTTTTGTACCTGTAGTGCTTTAATCTTGCTGTGCACATTCTCCTGTGACAGAACCCGCGTTGGCTCGGAGGACTGAGCCTGATCAGCCAGAAAGATGCTATCATGGGACAGTGCCCTAGAACTTAATGTCCCTTGTGGGTATCTGAACGATTAGAATCAAGAAAAAACGGGCATGTTAACACAATGTGCAAAAGTGGTTCATTACACTGCATAAGAAGTTACATTCAATGCAAAATAAATCAGAAAACATAAACCTGAC
Organism: Crenuchus spilurus; assembly: GCA_036984385.1. Lineage (NCBI taxonomy): Eukaryota > Metazoa > Chordata > Actinopteri > Characiformes > Crenuchidae > Crenuchus > Crenuchus spilurus. The sequence goes on along the minus strand of BRDA01029966.1, from coordinate 4,711 downwards.
TACTAATAAGTTCAGTTTACTTTGGCATTTCTCAAACCCAAGGGTAAGAAAAAAATGATAGAGCAGAAGAATGAAAGTAGAGAGAGAATACATTTTTAGTTTTAGTTTTAAGTTGAGTTTTGAAGGAGGATAGAGTGGGTTTCTGAATGATTGAGGTAAAGAGTTCCATAGTTTGAGGGCCATGACACTGGAGGATCTGCATGACTAGTTTGAACTTGGGAACCGTCAAAAGACCAGAATTAGAGGCCCTAAGTGTTTGGGAAAGCAGGAATGTGAAGTGGAACAGGTAGCCAGTAGAGCTGAAAAAGAATAGAGGTCACATGAGCTGATTTCTTGGAGCGAGAGATTAATCTGGCTTTTGACATATCTGAGTTTTGGACATACTCAAGAGACAAAATAGTTGTTAGGAATGCCAATGAGAAGTGACTTACAGTAATCTAAACTTGATATTGAAAGCATAGACCAGAGTTTCAGTTTCTTTCTTGGTGAGCGACGGGCAATATATTACGTAAATGGAAAAAGGCTGTTTTCACCAGTATGAGATATGAAACTATTGTATAGACTCAATTCTTCTTTTGTCTTCATGTGAAGGAAAAGTCTATTAAAAACAAATGTATACAACATTCTTATCACAAATTTAGTCAGTCATCCAACATTTCGGCTTCTTTGTAAGAAACAATGGAAGTATTACACAAACTGCATGCATAAATCATTAGAAACTTACCTCAATCCAAGTCCGTTTTTTAAATAATCTCAAATTGGATGTAGATACTGATACTGTATGACAACATAATCTACTGAAATCTAGCATTCAGTGCATTTAGCATTCAAAATCAACTTTATTTGACTAGGATGACAGTTGTGTACAACTGAACTTTTGCTAATATGTTCTTTTAGAACTGTGAATGCAGAACACATTCATAAAAATAAAGCATTCACAGCATACAGTATGTCATTATTACAATGCATGGGTGATGTAAATACATAAAGGGTTTAAGTACAAACCCAACTGGTCTCACTGATTCAATAATAAGTTCACTCACTGACAGTCATCCTCTGAATCATCTTCTCCCCTTCTGACGCCCTGTGCAGTAACATCGCTAGTGGATTTGCTCTGTTTCATTTGGCCTTCAGTCTCCTTCTTCTTCAGACGGCCAAACAGTCGCGTCTTCAGGAACTTAAACCGTGATTTCTTCCTCCCTAATGGACATGGATATTAGAATTGAATATTTATGAACACTGTTAAATGCAACCTCAATAATATGTTTACTGGACCCCTAATTCACACCCTTGTCAAAAATTGTAAGAAGTTAGCTTTTTTACTGCATTAGTTCTCATTCATTCAATTAAGTTCTTATCCCACAAATTACTGCACAATCATTTGCAAATTCAAACCATGCTCATGGACACTACAATAACTTAATAATAATATAATCAACCACCAGCTCAAATATTTGAGTACAAAGTGTTTGAGACAGCAATTCTGTCTATTGTAATTATACTACAATAGTATCTATTGTAATATTTTTCATTAACTAAAGATGTTCGTTCTACTTGTACTAATGTAAGAAATTTATTCAAATGTCTTCATAATAGCTTCATTGAATAAATAAGAGCAAAGCCTCTAACCTGTTAGCTCCACTGTACTTCCATCTACCTCTCCTGGGCTGGATTCCATAGTTTTATCTGATGACCTACAATATAAGATTGTTAAGACAACAAGAGATTACAGTTACAGTATTGTGTTGCATTTGCAATATCGCCTCTTATGGCACTGGACAATACAGACAAATACAGTCCCTGTCAAAAGTTTGGGCACCCCCTGCTCAATTCATGTGCTTTGTTGGTTTTCTAGGTGAAAATAAGTTATCACATGCCTTACAGTGAATAAATGTTTGCACATTTTAATATACACTTACTCTTTATTTAAGGAATTTAACATACTAAAAAGAAAAACAAAAAACAAGCACATTACCAAAGGCTACAGCACATTATATATTTGATTTATTATTAAATTCAGCAAAAATAACATACATTGTACATTACAATTTGTAGAAAATTCCTACATTTATTCTGTGCTATTACAACCAGTTAGATAAACAATGAGCTGGATTATACAAACATAGCATAACATAATGTGGATAACAAAGACCTCTCACCTAAGGTGATCGTGAAAACAAGACCTTTCACCTCTCACGTATCTCAATATTTCACGCATTGAAATAAAATCACATGATTTCTAAAATCTGTAATGACCAGTATGTAGCCAATACCTCTGATTATGTTTTTTCACAATATATCAGCACATCTGAAAATAGGTTTTTGGAAAGTCTAAGTTTAGAGCAGATTTAATCAAAATATAGATTTATGACACTCTTACTGTTTTGACACTATTATTGCTGAGTTTGTGCTGAACAAAAGCCTGTGTAACACTTTGGAAAAAATTATTTTAGATGGGTGTAATTTGTAAAAAAAAAAAAAAGAGTGAAATACCCTCAGACTCCAGGGGGTTAATATCTTTGAGAAAATCAATAAAATAGTGTATTTTAACCAGGGAATACAAACCTTTGTGTATATTATACTGACTTAATGTGCAATAAAGTGACATCACACTAATAAAAGCAGCATGCTGTTTGCAAGGATTGCTCAATTGTGTACTTTCTTTTTCATGTGGTATTTAGAGCTACATCAGTAACCTCCCTGTAATACAAACAGCCCTGTGTCTGGGGATAAAAGCTTGTTTAATGGAGACGGAGCCACCTGACGCAAGCGCAGCATTGACTTTTGCCTGAGCAGAGACGCCGGTTGCCTAGTGATGCACACTGCACGGGTGACGTGACATGACATTAAATAAGTAAAGGACGTGGTTGGCTGTGGTTGATCTCCTACACCGTTCATGCTGATTTAAATGCGACCTAGGAAACGTAGACCATGCCTAAGCTCCTGACACCATTTGTCACACGCCCACATTTATCCTATTTTCTGTGCAAACGTTTTTAGAAAAGGGCAAAGCTCTTAAAACACATTTTCTGCAAATGTTAGGTGCTGCTGTGCCCTGTGTTGGCTCCTCAGTTAAGGTTGTCACGTGAGAAAGCAACAAACAGCCCTTTATCACAGCTGAAACTTTATCCTCAGCTATAGAGGCTGTCAATGAGCAAACATGACCGCTTAGTGTGGATGTCTTTATGTGTGAGAGGGGGTTTGTTTTCATACATTTTCAAGATCAAAAAAGAGCAGTATGAACGAAATGTGGTTAACTTTGTACAGTGTATTTTTTAATCAAATTTACATGTTGTATATTTCAACATTATTTCATTTTGATTACTATTACTAAATTTAAGTTTATTATTATTATTATTAAATGTAGGTACTGGTTATATAATGCATAGGAGTACAGGAACGTATAACTGTCCAAATTTTTGAAAATCCAAAAAAATTAAATAATAATATAAGTTTCAGAAACTGCAATGCAAATACTGCCCCATAATCACAAAGCCTCTCAGATTAGGAGTACTGATCAAGAATCAGATTCTTCTCTTTCACACTAGCCAGGTCCTAGATCATTGCTCTTACTCTGAAAAGCTTTGTGAATATGAGCCAATCAGCTATACAATACTTTAACTTCTAAAAACTGTACTGACCAGTGTGTAGCCAACACCTATGTTTACAATGTTCAGAGCTCAAAAGTCTTGGCTAGAAATGTTAAGGGTGTGTTTTCACAATATATCAGCACATCTGAAAATAGTTTTTTGGAAAGTAAGTTTACAGTAGATTTAATCAAATTATTAGTCTATGACAATCTTACTGTTTTGCCACTGTTGTTGCTGAGTTTGTGTTGAACAAAAGTCTGTCTTAGATGGGTGTAATTTATAAAAAGTCAGTGCATGTCAGACTACATCAGAGTGTTTGTAAACACTCAAGACTACAGAGGATTGGCTAACATCTCAGTACCTATTAAACCAAATGACTTGATTTATTTTTATACATTTTAGTTTAACTAACTTTAATTCAGAACCTAAACCTAATCTGTAATATTTCTGATATACAGTGAGGGGAAAAAAAGTATTTGGCCAGCCACTGATCTCCTACTTAGAAAGACGAGAGAGGGCAGTAATTTTCATCATAGGTACACTTCAACTATGAGAGACAAATGAGAAAAAATATCCAGGAAATCACATTGTAGGATTTTTAAAGAATTTATTTGTAAATTATGGCGGAAAATAAGTATTTGGTCAATAAACAACCAGCGAGAAGTCTGGCTTTTACAGACCTGTTAGTTCTTCTTTAAGAAGCCCTCCTATTCTGCACCAATTACTTGTATTAATTGCACCTGTTTGAACTTATGTCTATAAAAGGCAACTGTCCACACTCTCAATCAATCACACTCCAAACAGCTTTCTGAGGACAACAGGGACAAAATTTTAGACCTGCACAAGGCTGGGATGGGCTATTGAACAATAGGCAAGCAGCTTGGTGAGAAGGCAACAACTGTTGGCACAATTATTAGAAACTGTAAGAGACACAAGATGACTGTCTGAGGCGCCATGCAAGATCTCACTTAATGAGGTAAAGATGATTCTGAGAAAGGTCAGGAGTCGGCCCCGAACTATACAGGGGGACTTGATCAATGACCTGAAGAGAGCTGGGACCACAGTCTCAAAGAGAACCATTAGTAACACACTATGCCATCATGGTTTAAAATCATGCAGGG
>BRDA01029964.1:0-11829 GCA_036984385.1 Crenuchus spilurus | reverse complement strand
TATCGGGCTCTAAACACAGAGTATAGATGTGAAGAGTATCTCCTGACTGTCAGAGACACAAAGCAGAGACAGATCCTGACTAAGTACAGACTCAGTGATCACAGCCTGGCCACAGAGACGGCCAGATATAAACAGAGACTGTGTGATCACTGTAGGACAGGTGAGGTGGAGACAGAGATGCACTTTGTCCTTCACTGTGACAAATTCAAAACAACACGAGTTTTCATAAACAAATTTAAAAACATCACAAATTTTGATGATAAAACTGAAATAGAAAAATTAATTATTGGAGAGGGTAACACTGCCCGCCTTGCTGCAAAACATGTAAATACATGTCACAGCCTGAGAGATAGTGGGTAACCCCCCCCCCCACTAAGACACCCACCCTAACTTCTTTTTCTTTTTCTTTTAAAACATGTTAAAATGTTATTGTTTTGTATATATATTTCTCCTTTCTTTTGTAAATGTTCTTTTCATTTTACTTCAACTTTATTTTATTTTGTTGTTATTATTATAAATGTCATTATTGTAATGGTTTGGCAATACTGTATGTCATTCAGCCATGCCAATAAAGCTATTTTTGATTTGATTTGATATGGAGAGAAAGAGAGAGACAGGGAAAGTGAAAGAGAGAGATGGAGAGAGAGATAGATGGAGTGAGAGAGAGATGGAGAGAGATAGGGAGAGAGAGAGAGAGAGAGAGAGAGAGAGAGATGAAGAGAGAGAGATGGAGAGAGAGAGTTGGAGAGAGAGAGAGATGGAGTGAGAGAGAGATGGAGAGAGAGAGAGATGGAGAGAAAGAATGAGATTGAGAGAGAAGGAGAGACTGAGAGAGAGAGAGAGAGATGGAGAGAGAGAGAAATAGGGAGAGTGAGACAAAGAGAGAGAGAGACAGAGTGAGAGAAGGAGAGACAGACAGAGAGACAGAGAGACAGAGAGAGATGGAGAGAAAGAATGAGATAGAGAGAGAGAGAGAGAGAGAGAGAGAGAGAGAGAGATACAGAGAGAGAGAGAGAGAGATACAGAGAGAGACAGAGAGAGACAGAGAGACGGAGAGAAAGAATGAGATAGAGATAAGGAGAGAGAGAGAAGGAGAGAGAGAGAGAGAGACAGAGAGAGGAGAGAGACAGAGAGAGACAGAGAGAGGAGAGAGACAGAGAGAGACGGAGAGAAAGAATGAGATAGAGATAGGGAGAGAGAGAGAGAGAGAAACACAGAGAAAGACAGAGAGACTCCCATGGTGCTCCACTAGCTCTATATTATGTAGTCGGTTTTGTCATTTTGTAACATTTTTGAGCTCATTTGTTTTTGTGTCTTTCCTGCTGAACCCATTAACAACCATTAAGAAAAACTCTTATCATGTTCCCATCAAGTAACATGATTTGGTTTAATGGTTCCCATTACTCTGAACATAGTAACACAACTTTATATGGGCTCAGAAGCATCACAAGCCATTAGGATCCATTACATTTTGATGTCTAACTATAGTTAGATAACTATCAGAAACCACTTAATACCATTACTAACGTTTAGACAAAGACAAAACCAGAAACAGCTTCAGTAATGGTTTCTGGTCCATTATTACAGCATCATGTCATGTATGTAGTTCCATTTCTACAGAGATTCCCCTCAGACCTCTTTGACATTAGAGACATGAGAGAGGGACCTCAACTACCACCAATGTGCAGCATCCACCTGTAAGGTAACCTGCAATGGTAGTCAGTGTACACCAGAACTGGTGGTTAGGGATCTGGTCTTGTGAAGGTTGCTGGTTTGATCTCTGGGCAAGTCATTGCTGAAGTGCCCTTGAGCAAGGCACCTAACCCCCAACTGCTCCCCGGGCCCTATGAATAGGACTGCCCATCACTTCGGGCACATGTTCTCACACTTCTCTTCACTAGTGCACAGTAAATCTGCCAATGATAAATCAACACTATTATAGTTAAATTAACACTGAGAGTGTTACATTTTGACACCCTCAGTGTTAATTTAACTCTAATAGTGTTGATTTAACACTGGCAGATTTATTGTGTGTGTGTGTTTCATTGCACAGGTGGGTTAAATCGGAGGTCAAATTCTGTTGTGTCACACTGGCAAATTTGAATCTAAATCTAATCTAAAAAAGATGGGGGTGATTAGGAGTGGCAGGATTAGCCAGGTCATTGGGGTCATATTTTTTACCAGAGATCTCTTTCTGACTTCAGAGAATCAGGACCTCAGATTCTCCTCTGAAAAGCCAAAACTACTTGGTTTCAGCTGCAAAGCTTCACTGGATTTGCTTGAATGTTGTGCAGGTGTTATCGCTGCTGGCTAACAAAGATTCTACAAGTCTCTGAACATGGATGTTCTGATGATTGTGAACACTGTCTAACACACTTTTGCAAAATCTCCCTTAGCTGTTCAGTTGGTGACTGTGAAGAGGGTTTTCAAATTGCCATCCTGTAAGAGACCACTCCCCTCAGGATAGAAATGTTTCATCATAGCTAAGACAGTCAGTCATAATAGGTTTGTATTGATTTATCGTCATACTTACTTCTAAAGGGACAAGTGGACCCAACCCACACCAGCAAAAAGGCCCCCACAGGGTGACAAAACCACTAGACTCCCTCACTGTGGTTTAAGCATTCAGGCCTGTAACATTTTCTTGGTATATGGCACAAATTGTTAATGTGCAGTCATCTAGTTAGCACTGTAAATCTGTTTTATTTCACTTTCAATCGACACTTTTATTAGTGAAGGGAAACCATTTGCATGACAGAGCTTGGGAATTAATCATGGTGCTTGAGTTCTGCACTGATTGGTCGGTATAACACCCACATGTAATTTAAAAAGTATTTTTACTCATTTATTTTCTCTTTTTCACCCAGTGTACTTATCGGGGATCATTTTTATGTTGGCTCTGTTTGGGTGCTGAAAACAGCTTCTCCCAAAAGGTGTGTGGACAGAAAAGATGTGCATGGTATGGAAGAGAAGTGTCCAATAGAGGTGGTGATTTAAGACTTGATATACATATACATACATACACATTACACTTATATTGCGCCTTTCTAGACACCCAAGGTCGCTTTACAATCAACACACTTCATATACACACACTCCGGTGAGAAGCGGCAGCCAGTCGCGCACAGCGTACTCTCAACCGGAAATGACCGTCCACGTGGAGGACTGCATCGAGCACTAGGGGGATCACCCAGGACAGAGTGCCAACCATATCTGGGCATATATGCATACATACGTTCATACACACCAGGGTAATTTTAGAGTATCTAATCCACCTGATTTCCATGTTTTTGGACTGTGGGAGGAAACTGGAGTCCCTGGAGGAAACCCTCGCGGACACGGGGAGAACATGGAAACTCCACTCAGATACAGACTCGAACCCAAGACCTCAGCGCTGAGAGACGAACATGCTAACCACTAAGCCACCGTGCCCCCCAAATAATAGATTGGTATTGATAGGACATTTTGTCCCACAATTACACATAGTAAATTTAATGGTAATAGCAAATGTGCAGCTGTTTGATTTTGGGGTGTCATTTAGTAATAGCAGTCTAAGATTTCAGAATCGGCTTGGTTTAACCCTCTGGAGACTGACATACCCTGATGTTCAGACACTCTGAGTCTGACCTGCCCTGATGTTTTACTAATTACACCCATCTAAAAAAATTCAAAAGTATTACACAGACTTTTGTTCAGCACAAACTCAGCAACAACAGAGTCAGAACAGTAAGAGTGTCATAAATCTATATTCTGATTAAATCTGCTCTAAACTTAGACTTTCCAAAAAACTGTTTTCAGATGTGCTGATATATTGTGAAAAACACATTCTAAACATTTCTAGCCAAGACTTTTGAGGTCAGAACTGAATAAACAGAGGTGTTGGCTACACACTGCTCATTACAGTTTTAAGACATTGTATGTGGTTTTATTCCTAAAAGTTAATGATTGTGACTTGATGTGTTTTACTGAGTCACTTGTTCTTACACTGGATTTCCATGAGATAGGTGAGAGGTGAAAGGTGAAAGGTCTTTTTTCATGTGAGTGCTCTTTGTTTATAGAGACCAAATGGACATTTTCACACATTCATAGGCCCCTAATCCACCACTGGCATGTCTGGAATTACAATGCCATTATCATATACTGTAAATAGCAGACAACATCAACAGGCGGGGGAAAAAGCGCCATGCTCTGACTCGGGCTGAAAAATGTGTCTGTTTATTTAAAGTTTCTCTCACAAATATCTAAAAATATATTTTGATCCAAGCAATATATAACGTGATTCTGATCTTAAATAGATCCTTAAAGGTTTTCTGGGGTATGATTAATTTTGTTTCTAGGATAAAATCTAACGGATAAGATCTACATTTGAGTAATTTCGTTTAGTACAGAGGGTTGTCTGTGTTGCTGATTTGGGATTTCCCTGATAGGAAACAAGTGATAGCCCCATCCTTGACAGCACTTGTTATGTTTATACTTTTGTGGAATGGCAGTGATACGTTTACCCAAATCTGCGTGCTGGAACACAGCTTCAATTTCATCTGGCTTAAAACAATAACTCAGGAATGATACAAATGGGTCAGTTGGACCAGTTTTGCCCCTTGTGGGTTGTATGTATTGCATGAGAGATCAGATTCCATGACAAACCTTAAACAGCTGGGTCAGTTTTGGTCTACAAGACACTCATCACTGTCAAAACTGACCCATATGTGCCTTAATTGACCCATCTTCGGTCTAAAATTGTCTGCTGTCTGGGTAGTGTTGAATGAGGACTCTTTTTAAGGACAGTGTTTGAGGTTCACAGTATTTTAGTGTTATATAAACTGTAGATATTCAGCTATGCCATGGTAATTACAATTTTTCACTCTAGGGGCTCCTATAAGCATGAGCACTTTGCTCTCCTCTGAGTGTCTTTTATAGTAAAGTGAGGCATGGCTCACTGTTGGCAATGCTGGATAATAATCATACATTTCAATGGCCTATACCAAGTTTTTGTTGTTTTTACTCTTTCATCCTTCCTGGACAGACCTAAGCAGTACCTTCTGCTCAATATAGGTTATAATTCAAGTGCATCCCTATCTGGTAACTATCCCAGCTGTCCTATTTCTTCATGGTCCAGGTTCACATCAGAGCATTAATTTAACTTCTTCTAAGAGGAATCCTGAATGCTATGCCTTGTTGCTAGGTTTCCCTGAACTGCTTGTCTACCTCCTTGTTATTTTCTACTCTTTTATGTGCTGGGATCCATAACAACTAAACCCTAAACTCCAAGAACTACAATCTGCATATATGAGAACTCTGTATCGGTAAGTCAAATATGGTTGAGAGAATCACATTTCAGCACAATTTTTAAGTAGAAAGAAAGAATAAAAAATTTAGACAGATATAAACAGATATCAGTGATCTTTATTTATGCAAGTTTATCAGTAAAGTATAAAAAATAGACACCATCACTCATTAACACAACACCATAACCCATTTAGTTTAAGAATGTCATGTGATCTTTACTAGAACACTAAGAATATTAAATAGTCTGTTTGATATATAGTTTATATAAATATTTTGATATATAGTGGAACCTCGGGATTTGTCATTAATCTGATGATAACCAAAAACGAATGATAACTGAAGCAATATTTCCCAAAAGAAATAATGTAAATCCACATAATCCATTCCAGACACTCCCAAATATTAACAAAAATAAATGTTATGTAGAATACGTATAGATTTACATACAGAAAACAATGAGTACAAAAAAATAAATACAAAAAAAAAAAAAAAAAGAAGAGCATGCCGGTGTGGTTCAGCTTTTGTTTTGTACACCCGTTCTCGAGGTCCTTGGCCGCTATTTGTTTTAGCACCCGTTTTCAGGTGTTACCGCTGCGCACTGTTGCTTTAGTCTGACATGTTTTAGTTTGTTTTGAGCGTTATCAACGAGAAACAAAGCCAGAATGAATGATGAACGTGTGGGTGAAAGATGTGAAATTAGCGGCGAGTCATGTGGCCATGCTGCCAAAAATCGAAGATGAACAATAACTAGGACAAAAATGTTCACCAAAAAATGGACTATTACAGAATTGTATGATAACCAGGAAGCGAGGTTGTAGAGAATAATGACTTAGGATATTTTTGTATGAAAAATTTGTGACAAAAGAAAATTGATAACAAAAGAAAATGTGTAAATATAAAAATGGAGAAAAATAGAGATTTTGCATTTAATATTCATTGAATTCTATGCAAAAATATATATTTTAGCTGTATTTCTTCTGTACAAAATCTGACCTGTATTCATGCCTGACATGTCTTCTATATTTATATCAGAGAGTAGAGTTACTTCTTCATTACATGTGAAGACTTGTGCACTTTAATATGGATTTACAAAAATAATTCAGTGCTTCATCCATGAAGTTCTTCCTTCTAGTGATCTAATCCTGTTTAAAACAATAAAGAGTGAGTTTGATTAGGAATGTTGTACGATATAGTCTGTTGTCATGTAATAAAATCACTAGACATATCAATAATCAAAAATGGTGAACAGTTTACAAATTCAAATATACAAATTAGGATACAAGAGCAGAGTAAAGCTTAAACTGACCTGACAAATGAAAGGGAGCTCCTCACTACAACAAGCATCCAGCCATTCTGTTCCATTGCCGACCAGTTTGCCACAGAATTGACTGGTGGCATTCAGTGGAAAGCTGGAATGCCATTTTGAATAGGTCACCTCTGGTCCACCAGTCCACAACCATGGAGCACAGATAAAGTATATGTTCCTCTCAAGCCCAATCCACACCCCATTAGGATAGCTCTTATCCTGGAGCATGTCTGAGATGCAGTCTTGCAGTGTAAAGTTCACAATGTGTACTAAAGTTCTGTGGTTATTCTGGCAGTATTGCAGGGCTTCAATCCAAGTTTTATTCTGCTCAACATAGGTCAAGTTAGCTGAAAGAAGAATTTTGGAAACTTTATTAACATTCTCACCAATAAAAGTAGAAATATTTTTTTGGGACAGCGTGGGGGTGGGGTGGTCAATAATAATGTTTTTTTAACATGCTGGTTTTTTATGTACACTTGAAACATACAATGAGATGCACTTTATGGTAGAGTCAGAGCGTAAACTACAATTACATGTAGTTTAAAAAATGCAGATTTTAATTTTTAAAACATAACACTCATCTGATCTGTGTGGTGGTGCAACAGTGCTAATGGTTTTTCATAATTTTTTTCCAGATACTTCCTGGTGGTGGCTATGAAGCTGCTGGTTTGTATTCAGACATGAAAATTATGCATTTCTAGTGACCTCTAGTGGATGGTTTTAGCCTAACATTGCTCTACAGATTGGTAGAGATGGTACAATCACATTGTGTTAAGCTCAACACCTTCTTCTATAAGATATAATGACTTAAATATGGTCTATTAAATAGTTGAGCAGTATATTAAAGGGTTAAACCCATGTCATTAACCTCTATATATCACACATTGATATCTACAAAGGATGATATTTCTGTATATCCACAGTACCAGATTGTTGAGTGGCTGCATCTCTACAAAAAGGCATCTAGCCACTAATACTTATGCATGGTGAAGGATTATAGTTCACTGATGACTAAATAAAATATTTTTACAACTTATGCCATGAAAGTATAATCACTGCAGTCCAGATCAAAGATTTTTATTTGATATTTCAGCACTGACTCACATGAATTCACTGATTCACAGGCACTGGAGGCTGAACTGTTGGACTGTGTAGTAAAGTTGGTGACTGTGGAAACAAAAATCAAGACACTATTCTTGTCATTTCATTCATTTTTGTACAAGTGATGGAAGATGAAACGAGTCTGAAATGTGAGTTATTGTTTGAGACATGAGCTCACCTCCGTCACAGAGGAACATTTTTTCTTCTGAACAGTTTACAGGTGTCTGTACATTTGTAGACTGTAGTTTAGTGCACATATTCATGTAATCATTAACAAGAACCCAGTTCTGAAATGTTTGTCCACTGGGCCACGGATTATTTACCCTCTTCAGTCCAATCCAAATGTGTTTGCTATTTGTAGCAGCTTGGTTGAACATTTGTTGATCCACATTGCTGGTGATGCTTGCTAAGTCACCTCCACTACTTTTACATGCATTATAAGCATTTTCCCATGAATCATAATTATCATAATATGTGAAAGTCTTGTCCCGTCCTGTATTGGTCACTATAAAAAAGAAGATCCATGCTTCAGTACAACCATTGTTGAGGGCCAGTCTGATATGACGAGTATACTGTGAGTATAATTTAGGAAGACTAGTGTAGCTAGTAGACAGCAACATAAGTAAAACTATCCATTTCCCTTTAATGTCACATGTAAAACATAATTAGTCATACTTACTCAAAACAGTGTCAAGTGTTTAATATTCTCATTTGTTTACATTATCATTTAATCATTTATTTAGGAAATACATTAATAGTTCAATTACAAAGAAACCCAACAACCTGTAATTAATGTTTGCATTAATTTGAATATTTTAATTCTTACAAATTTCACATTTCAAATAACTAGGACACTGTAAAATATATAAAGAATTATGAGCAGAGCTGCAGATGATTAATATATAATATATAATGTATATTACTAATACTGTATATTGTATCCTTAGTATAAATGATTAATAAAGGTCATTCCTCATTACAGATTGAGTCTACACCTGAAATATGTTTTTCATTTTTATATATGTATTATATATATTTTTTTAAGTGAGAGAGAGAGAGGACAGAGAGAGAGATAGATAGAGAGAGAACTCCACAGTACTGACACTGTTATTACATCTCTAAATAAAATCATTAACGTCACTAAATTCTTTGAGGAAGTTGGGCTCAAACTTGGTATTATTATTAATTTGTTTCCAGATTAATCACAGGCATTAACACATTAACATTTACATCAATACTTTTATTTACATTTTACAATAAAATATTGAGGGGACAGTTTAGGCAAATCTGGTTGGGGGGGGGGGTAATTATCAGCTTCATTATATTGGCCATTGGGTGTCCTGCCTCTAAATATCAGAATCAGTTTAGACCAATAAAAAACCTTAATTGATTACTTGTTTTAGGATGTTAATTTTGTGAAGGACTGTCTACTGTATTATGTTTGCATCATTTAGTCAGAAATAGCTGAACAACTTTAAAATAATTATCTTTATTTCTTTGTCATCTATAAAAACAGAATACTGTTCAATTATGTTATTACCGTATTGACACATCCATGAAGACAATCCTGTACAGTTTTCTGGATACCATTGTCCTGAGACTGAGATAACACAGTTATACTGAGATGGGATGTTATAACCTGGAGCCCAGTTGCTGTAAGTGAAATCATCTCCATTTGACCACTCCCATTCCTTCTGAAGCCCTACCCACACTTCAGATGTTTGAGATGACTCAGCAGCTGTTATTGCTTTTTCAAAGTCATCCTGATTGTAGATTCTGGCGAGATCTTTGCAGTTTTCCTCACAGTACCTCTTAGCATCTGCCCAGTTCTTCTTCTCATTCACAATAGAATAGGTCCGGTCTAAATTAAAAAAATCAAAAATAGAGCCACATGTTCGGAACAGAGTGACGCAAGAAACGTGATCACATAGGTAAAGAAATAAATACATTAATTAATCTGTTTTAGCTTTAATTCAGGTATAATTAACATTTTTGGACACACACAAAATCTAGTGGACCATCACTGGGTTAGTACCTTCTTGTTTCTGAGGTGAAACCCTGAAGAGCACTTTAGGATGTTTAGTTAGGCAAATTTGTAACAAATTCAGTTGTATTTAATCTTGTAATTTTTTATATCAATTTTGAACCTGAAGGATCAATTTGTACCTTTAAGGGTAAACTTACATTGTTTGTACTTTAGGGGAATACAGCAGTGTTTTAAACACTGAATAGTTCTTTTACCAATACGACTAAATGTAACTTATTATTGAACAGTTCTGGACTTGAGCAGGTGTTAACTTCACCCTCTGACTGGTTCTTTTGTCAATCAGCTGCTAGAATTCTTACTAAATCTAGAAAAATAGATATCAATTTCTAACCTTACACTGGTGACTTGTCCTAGTGTGCACAGACATCTGTTCCCAATGTAAAAATAAACAGCAAGGTGCTCTGTTGTAACCCTCCCACCATAACCTTGTCCCTGGCCCCTTGTCTGTCCACATGCCTTTATGTTTATGTTTTCCACGTGCCGTGTCATGTCTCCACCCCCTGTTACGTCATGTCATCGCACAGCCCTGCTGTCTCATCATATGTCTTGATTACGTTTGCTTTAAAGGTTTCCTTGTGTTTCACAGTCTCATTGTAATGTTGTTACATATATGTAGTGCCTTCATGTCTTGTTTTGTCATAGTTAAGTCACAGTCACAGTGTTTGTCTTGGTCACAGTCACAGTATTTCAAGTTTCATTAATAAAGCCTTGTTTTGGACACCGGCTGTATCCAAACATCCCACAGCCACCGATGACACCGGTTGCCTTTGTTTACATATTCAGTGTTTAAGAAGTCAGATGACTAATTTCTGTGGTGTTTAAAGATGGAAGTTTACAAAGTAGCCTGGGAGTCAAAATGTTTTTTTGTTTGTTTGTTTTTAATATTGGTTGTTATGTAAATGAGGCAATGCTCACCCCACCCCCTTTTCAGCAGAGAGGGAGTACAGAGCTGAACCCCACATACACACAAACAGTAGAGAGGCAGACTAGAGAGCTTGTAAAGCAAAAATGATGAAATAAGTGTTATTTTGCTGATTTAGGTCACTCTCTGTCTTTAGTCAAACTAGGTTGACCTCTCTTGAGAATTTGCTGTTCTTTCAGTCATTGTGCAAAATGCTGAAGCAACACACACACTAAACAGTATATCAGTATTAAAATCAAGTAAAAGTGGATTACTTAGCTGAAAAACCAACATATTTAGCTGAAGATTGGTTATATCTTAATCAAATATTCTGTTCCACCTTAAATTGTGCAGCATTTACATGAGGACTAACCCTAACCCTAGCAGGTGCCTGATTATAAGAGCTGCAGGATTTAAGGTGGAACAGAACATGATATGCTGATGGGTAAGAAACTAACTTCTACTTTGTAACAAATGCATATTTAGGGGATGCATCTTGCAGTGTGAGGAGACAGAATAAGCAACCAGTTCTACTAAAGCTAAGTGAGAGATCCAGTGGTCCAGACTACCACAGCTGTGGAATGATAATTTATGCACTTGAAAACTGAACCGTTCCTTCAGGAGGTTATTGTGGCATGGTCTTGTTTACACCCATCTCCAAACTGTCCCACCAGATGGCATGGCCTACACCCAGACGCAGCCAGTCCTAGTCTGATTCTAACCTTCATACGTACACTACCGCTCAAAAGTTTGGGATCACACATTAGACGGAACATCTGTGACAACCTGGACTTTTATTTCTGTGTGTTTTTGTTTTGATTTGATGATAAAATCCACAAATTCTGCTGCATCAGACACTCAAACGTTTATGTTAGAAGAGTGAGGTAGGACAGAGTCATGTCCAGTGATGTCTCACACACAGTGCGTTAAACTTCTGGTGGAGATTAAACAGCTGTAGTAAAGCTTCTAAACTCACCATCAACAACTTGTGAACTAAACACCTCACCTTTCTACCATAGAAGACCGAGCATCTGGAGCAGCAGCATTTGTGGACTTTATTATAGTCTAGAAAAATAAATAAATAAATAGAAAAATTAATTAATAATAATAATAATAATAATAATAATAATAATAATAATAATAATAATAGTACTGTAATAATAATAATAATAATAATAATAATAATAA
>BRDA01029962.1:0-11556 GCA_036984385.1 Crenuchus spilurus | reverse complement strand
TCTCTCTCCCTTCCTCCATTTCTCCCTCCATCAATCTCTCCATCTCTCTTTCCCTCCATCCCCCCTCTCTCCATCTCTCTCTTCCTCCATATCTCTCTCTATCTCTCTCTCTTCCTCCATTTCTCCCTCCATCAATCTTCTCCATCTCTCTCTCCCTCCATATCTCTCTATCTCTCTCCCTTCCTCCATTTCTCCCTCCATCAATCTCTCCATCTCTCTCTCCCTCCACCCCCCCTCTCTCCATTTTCCCATCTCTGTCACTCTCCCCTTCATTTCCCTCTCTCTTCCTCTCTCTCTCTCTCTGTGTCACTGGCCCCCTCCATCTCTCTCTTTTTCTCATTCTCTCTTTCCTTTCTCTACCCTTCTCTATTCTTCTTTCTGTCTATCTTCCTCCCTCTTTTTCCTCCCTCCCTTTCTCTATCTCAAGTCCCTCTCTCTCACACCATCATCCTCTTCAGCTGTCTGTTTCACCCTTTCTATCGCTCTCTGTCACTCTCCCCATCCATCTCTCTCTCTTTCTTTTCTCTACCCTTCTTTTTTCTCCCTCCTTCTCACTTCTCTCTCACAGCATCACCCTCCTTTGCCCTCTCACTTTCTCCACCCTTTTTCACCCTCAGCATCTCTCTTTTTCACTTTTCCTTCCATTCAGAGACTTGTACCTTTCTTCTTTTCAGTCAGTCTTAATTAAGTGTTGATTGTTGGTTTCAGACATTTACTGATGTTTCAGTCCCAAACAAATAGAACTGAACTCAGGTTCTGTCCTGCTAAACGGCGCCCTCTTGTGGCACAGATCTGAGTTGTAAGATGAACCCATATACAGTCCACAGAGGCAAAATAAAGACTAAATATATAAAATACTCCCAAAAAATCCTTTATTACTAAATTAAATTAATGACTAAATAATCATAATACATAACAGCACAAAATGTAAATATATATAAAAAACTGCAGCCATACTAGAACACTGCTCAGTATCGGCCAAAGTCTTGAGGTTGTGTATCAGTCTTGGTATCAGGAGATAAAAGGCTGGATCATTGCATCCCTGCAGGTAATGAATACTTGAAGCTTCACACCCAAACACAATGAAACACCCCACAGTTTCTGATTGCTCTGCGCTTCCAGAACATCAAAAATTAATTCAGCTCTGAGTGTCGCCTCCTCCCTTGAGGCTGACCTTCTAAAGCTCATCATCATTTCATTATCATTACATTCATTTGGGTAATAACAGCCCTGCAGAAAAACAGGCATCAATATCTTAATAGACTTATAATGTGTCATTATTATCCTGCAAATAGAGCAACAAAAACACCAAAACAAACAGACTTCAGCAAAGTAGGAGCCCTGTTAACAACTGGAGAGGTGAGAATAACGGCCAAAAACAAAAGTGTTTCTATCCATCCTGTTAATAAGTCGGGCAGAATTAATAAGGTATATAAAACTGAGCTCAAACTTCTGTCCTGCTGACTGGCGCCTTCTTGTGGCACAAATCTGAGCTGTAAGATGAACCACATAAAGTCCCTTTAGTACTGTGCAACTTGAACACGGATTTCTGAGACTTTAGCTCTGCATTGTTCAGCAGTAAATTGTAAATATGCTAATTTATTCATCATTAAACATTTTCTGCAAGAATATACTTTTGTTTTCTTTTTTTGTATTTGTTTCACATAGCTGCAGTAGAAATACTAAAATTTGGTCACAAGCATTCAGAGTGAAAATAAAATATGAAATCTGCCATGTTTAACAAAGACCTGCAACATGGCAAAATAAAAGTCCCAATAAACAAAGTGAAACACTGTCAGAGTGAAATACACACACACACACACACACACACACACACACACACACACACACACACACACACACACACACACACACACACACACTTATTCCACATGATGAGTTCCTCACAGATCTTCCAGCATGCTGTGTAAACTTTAATAAGCAGTTCATCCTCATTCACTCCTCTTTCTTCTCCCACTTCAATGCTAAGGCAAACAGCTCTGCACCAGGCTGCTTATATTTCCCAGCTTTACTGCAGCTGTAAAGCTCAAGGCCACTTAGCTCCGCCTACTCAGTCGGCCCTGAGCTGGCATCCCTATTGGAGCTACCACCAAAGTGGTTACATTCTGCAGAGATGGCCTCATTAGGCTAATTGAGGTGGTCGTGCCTTCCATCATTGGCCTGTCAATATGTCATACTGTAAGATCAAACTCTTCTTCTGTAATTTCTGTGTGTTGTAATAATCAGAGTTCTACAGTGGAGTTTAGACAATTCTGGCTTTGTTTACGCCAAATTTAGAGTCTGAATAATCTTTCTGAGCTGTGAGAACATTAGAAATCAACAGTTGGCCCCGAGTGGCTCAGCGGAATAAGGTGATGTCATCAGCAGCCAGGGCCCGAGAGAGCAAAATTGGCAGTGCTCTTTCTAGGTGGGTAAGATGGCATTCTCTCCTCAGCACTACTAAGTAATGTTGGCTGGCTCAAGCATCTGCCAGGCAATACATCAGAACCGAGGATCTTGTGTTTTCCTCCAAGTGTATTGGCTGCCCAGCACAAAGTATAGTTGAAAAAGAGGTGGAGCTTGACTTCACATGCATCAGAGGAGGCCTGTGTTAGTCTGTATCCTCCTAGAGTCAGAGACATTACAAGTGATGGAGAGAGTCAATGAATGGGCCGCTCAATTGGCTACCAAACACATTGGGGAGAAAATCAGGTAAAAATTAATTTATAAAAATCAACAGTCACCTAAATGAGTCTTGATGTTTCTGTAAAAGGCCAAATACCTCATCTTACCATATCTTACCAAAAACCAGATCTTAATGAAGGTCTCATAATTTTTACTGTCACTAAAACAGATTCTAGATCAGTACTTTTTGCTCTCAGTTGGCTAATATGACTGAGGCAGCATTCAGCTACACAAGTTTTTGTTATTGCATTAAGTTATACTGTGTCTTAAACCACACCAAATAGTATGTGAAGCTTCAGTAAGATTTGGATGAGATTTGAGTAGGTTGAGATATGTTGAGGAATTTTGTGGCTATTTAGGTGACTATTGAGTTGTAATGCTTGTTTGTAGGGTTGAGCCAGATACTCGTTTCAGAGAGTATCTGGTAGGGATAATGCATTTTTGACAAATATAAGCAGTAAACGACTAAAACTTGTCAATATCCGTGCTCCTGCTGAAGGAAAATCCTCATTGGGTAACAGACTGTCTTAACAATCTGTGATTGGCCAGTCACACAGAGCGCCCGCCCCTCCCTACACAGACATGTCTCTGCAGCCACTCTGCACACACACAGACAGTGACACACACACAGTGACTGATCTCTCTGTGGTTGGCTTCACTCTAGCTCACGTTGGTCTCTTCAGTAACTCCTTAGCTTTTCTTCAGCTCGCCTCTATTTCAGTTTGTATGATATTTAAAGTTACTAGGTGAACTGGTTTCATAATGTACGTGCTGTATTTGATAAGACAGAGCTGAAAACGGCTTGTGTCGTGTCGGTCACTGCCACCACTCTTTTTTTTTTTTTTTTTTTTTGTGATCAAAAACATCGATTTGAATCTCAATTTTGAAGCTGTTCTGTAAATAGTTCTCAAATAAACAATACATATAGAAACTTCTGATCAATCCATATCAATTTCAGACTTAAAAATAATGTACTGATTTAAGCCCCACCCACTTCCGGTTAAAACACACCCAATTCTGGGTTAGTCTCCGCCCACTCCGAGTACAGATAAGGATACAGATAATTTAGATGGTTGAACAGATACAGATAGTGGTGTACTCACTCATCCCTACTTGTTAGCACTGAAGATTTGGACTCCAAACACGTCTTGGCTGATTGATTACAAGCACACTGTAAGTGCAAAAACTATGTATGTATAATTTCTGAGTGAACCATTTCTTTAAAGTTTTGTCATGTACCAAACTAGGAAACAATGTTTGCCAAGAAACGTTTTACTCAGGTTCAGATGTCATATTTCTGGCTCCCTTACCCACCTGGTGGTGTAATACCTGATGCATCTGTGCTTTGGTAGGCTTTCAACTGAATTAGGTATATGTTAATGTGAGGCTAGTAAATGAACAAAGTATTGTAATAATAAATATTATAGTTTAAATATATGGGGAACAATCTATTCCTAAAGTATTCACTTTAAATGAAGTGATATGACAGCTGTAACAAGAACATTTCTTTTGTATGTTAATTCATGCTCTTGATTTTAGGAATATAGGACCCTACAAACATTGAACCCAAGGAACACATGGCCCTGAAAACATAGACCCTGGAAACATAGGATACTGGGAACAAAAGGCCCTAGAAATATAGGACTATGAGAACATAGGACACTAAGAACATAAGAGTCTGGGAAAATAGGAATATAGAATTATGGGAATATGAGGCACTATGAGTGAAGGACTATGTGAACATAAGACACTGGGAATATTGGACTCTGTGAAGATTAGACACTAGGAATGTAGAAACCTGGGGAAATATGACCCTGGAAGCATAGGAATGGTAGACACAAATGAAAGAAAGAAAGAAAAAAGAAAAAGAAAGAAAGAAAGAAAGAAAGGGGAACAGTGAAGCTGATCTAAATGGCTAGACTGCAGGTCAGAAAGGTGTGGTGCTGAATAATAAATGCAGGTGTGTGCTGTGTTATCGCTGAATTGTCTCACAGTTTTTCTTCAGCCATCTGTCAGGCTCTTAATTGCAGCTACAAGGCAGTGCTTGTAATTCTCTTTCTTCTCCATCTCAACATGCAGCCCTACCATTTCTGTCTCTATGTGCTTCCAATGACCAGAAAAGGGGATCAATGACCAGCTTTGACCTCCCTAAACCTTGTGTTTATGATGTTGTATCTGCTCGAGATTGAGTATCTGAAACAGCAGTATTTGTAGATTGCATCAAAGTGTCTAAACAGCTGGAACAAAGAATTTAAGGATGTTTTCTAATGGAAATGCTCAATTTAATGGATCAACCCCACAGGTTGAATGAAGAGGGTGGCATCTGTAACAGAGGTGATGTCAATACCACCAGTTTCAAGAAGACAAGAGACCAATTCTCTGAACTCCTTATGAGTATCATAAATCTATATTTTGATTAAATCTGTTCTAAACTTTAAGACTCTAAGACTTTCCAAAAACCTTTTTCAGATGTGCTGATATGTTGTGAAAAAACACTCTAAACATTTCTAGCCAAGAATTTTGAGCTCAGAACTGAATAAACAGGTGTTGGCTACACACTGCTCATTACAGTTTTTAGACATTGAATGTGGTTTTATTTCTAAAACTTAACAAATGTGAGATGACAATCGTTTTCTCATTGCAAATGAGCATTTTCACACATTTCTCGGCCGCTAATCTTCCACTGGACTTTGCCAAATTACCCTGTTGTTATCATATGAATGGCAGATCGTGCTCTGACTTGCGCTGACAAATGTGCCTCTGTGTATATATGTTTCTTTTACAAGAAGCTATAAATATATTTTGATTAAACGTATGTATATATTTGAAAAATAAACCCTTTAAGGTTTCCAATAGACATTTAGTTTTGTTTCTAGGATGAAAACCCGTAAAGTTATAAAAGTGTTTTTGTGGAATTTTAGTTTTATCTCGCTGGCAGGAATGCAATCTCCAGATAGTACAAACTCAAAAATCTAAATTAAATGTAATTCATCAAGTTCTTAACATATAACGGTTAAATAGTATAGCAATACTGAATAAGCTCTACTGCAATTTGCAAGACTTGGGTAGTTTTAAATGTAAAGCTTTTACCATTTCGCTCCATCACCTCCTTCTCGCTCCAATCCCATCTGTAGCTCCACACAGTAAAAATATTTTATAACTCCATCTATCTGGAGTCTTTGTTGGCTAAGTGTGAACATATTGCTCACTTTAACAGCACTGTTAAGGCCACTGATCATCGATTGTGGTCTGCATTAAAATATTATTGCCAATCCGATGGGCCCTGGATTTGAAATACTCAACAGCGCCAATGAATAATTAAGCTTTAGGATTGATCTTAAACGTTTAATGTTTCGTTTGAACCACACATGAGTCGTGAACATGAGAGTGAGACATTGTGAACACACATTACATTCAGTCTTGTCCTCTACTGTTTTTTTAAAGGTCAGTGCAAAAGAAGAGTGTCAGATTAGATCTTATATATGGGCCAGGAAATGTCCTGAGGGTCACCCAACAAGACTCAAGTAGCCTCTAAGTCTGACTGCAAAAGAATGGTTCACTTAGAAATCATATTTACACTTAACCCAAAATGGAGCTGTGAGGCTAACAAAGCTAATGAACATCAGAAGCCAATAGTCACCTAAGACACCAGAAGTCAGTAGTCACCTAAAATATATATATATATATATATATATATTAGGGATGTCCTGGTCCGATCTCAAAGATCGGAATCGGGCCGATCACGGCATTTTTGTCTCAATACCGAGACGGCGTTATGACCAAGAAGATCACAGAGAGGGTCACTGAATTCATTGCTTTGGATGACCAGCCGATCGCTGTGGTAGAGAATACAGGTTTTCAGTGTCTTTTAGAGCTTTCGGAAACACTTAACAATAGTTTGGAAGCTGGCAGTTTTTCCCCTAAAGCATTGCAGTTGTTAAATATAAACATTGGATTAATTTTATTAACTATAATGTCATGTGTGCACTGTGTGAGAAGTATTATCTAGTTCTTATCTAGAAAATAGAAGTATCAGTTTGAGACTCGGTATCAGGAGACATTAAAAAATTAATGACTCCGATCGGATCGGGAACAGAAAAAACGTGATCGGGACATCCCTAATATATATATAGCTTTTGTCGACTCTCAAAGCTTTTTGCCTTTTGGGACAGACATTAGAGAGTCACCTCAACTACCACCAATGGTCAGCATCCACCTGGATGATATGATGGCAGCTGGTCTGCACCAGAACATTCACCAGACATTAGCTATTAGACAGAAATGAGGAGAGCCCATTTTTGAAGATGAAGATAATTATGAGAGAAATTTAGCCAGTACTTCCTCTTTTAGGTATCTTTATCTGACCTCTGAGAATCTGGACCTTGGTTTTATGTCTCATTTAAAAGACAGCACCCTTATATGGTACATTGTACTCATCACTGCCCCGGGTCATTAGTGTCCACACAGTGCACAGGAATAGAGCCTCCTTTCGTCCACCAATACCACTTCCTGTAGATGCACAAGCTCTTCCTCTGAGGTCTCCCATTCAAGTACTAACCAGACCCAGACCTGCTTAGCGCCAATGGATTTGGATGTCATATTGTGCATGTGCTAGAACTACTGGCACCAACATCACCAAACAATTTATCTGATTTGGGCTCAGAGTGACTAATGCTCTGACACTATGACCAGATGATCATGTGTTTCAATCCCAGTCATGCGTCTCGGCATTGACAGCCGGAACTCGAGAAAGCAAAATTGGCCATGCTGTCTCTGGGTGAGTAAGTGGAGTTCTCTTCCCATCACTAATAAGTAATGTCTGCTGGCTCAGGTGTCTGTTAGCTGATGTATCAGAGCTGGGGATGCTGCGCTTTCTTCTGAGTGTGTTCAATGCCCAGCGCTGATGTATCAGCAGCAGTTGGAAAAGAGGCGGAGCCTGACTTCCCATACATCAGAGGAGGTCTGTGTTAGTCTTCACCCTCCTAGAGTCAGAGACATTTCAAGTGACTGAGAGAATTTTAGTGGATGGGTATGTTGATTAGCTACCACTACTTTGGGTGAGAAATTGGATTAAAAATTAAAATAATAATGATTCCTCTGATTTATGGCTTGCATTCTCCTGTCTAAAATGGTGGACATGGCATCCTGCTACACAAGTTTTTGTTCAACTCGGTCCCAAATGACTGCAACTATTCTGCGAGACCTTCATTAAGATCTGGATGGTGTTTGAGTGTGAAAACATTTTAATATCATATTTTTACAGAAGTAACAGGGCTAATGGTCATGTGTTTGTTAGTGATGTTAGCCTCACAGCTAAGCTTAAAAACACAATTTAGATTTTAAAATGTGTCTGGGAAGATTGATGACATCTGAGGTTAAGTGGGAAAATGTGAATAGGTTCTCAGGGTGAACCAAATACATGAGCAGCAAAATTCTCTTATAGCACCTTTAATCTGTATTTACAGACTGCCTCTTTAACCGTCGCTCTGCCATTTCTCAGTTCAGGAGCTCCAGACAGCAGTAAAAGCTGAAAAGACAGTTAGACGAGTCTGGAGTGGCTGAGGTGTGGACAGCAGACGGGAGTGTATTTCTCTGGAAATTACACAAAAGCCTAGAACACACACAAATACACACACACACAGGCTTGTCACCGCTCAAATCAATCTGGCTTCATCCGATAAGCAAATCTGGCCAGACAAGATACAGCTGACATTATAAATGAAAAAAATGTTTTCTACAAATATTTGAGCAGTGGCATGTGCTACAATGGAGGCAAAGTCAGAGTCAGAACAGATTAACAAACACACATACACACACACACACACACCTAAAATGTTACATAATACATCCTAAAACTCTCTTCTCAGTCCAGCTTTATGCTCGTTAAGATCCACCTGATGAACTTTTGCTCAGTAAAAGATGTAAAACGTAGAAACAAATATGATGCAATAGCTAAAATCTATTATATATTAAATAAAACATTTAATCAATGTTAACGTTCTAATATTTATGTTCTGTTGTTTTGTAGATTTTATATATTTATAGGTTTTTATATATTATATACACTTAACTGAGTTATTGAGTTTATTCATCCTGGTATGAGGGGCAGATGCTGGATGTGACTGAGGTTTTGGCAGCATCAATGCAACTATCTGTAAAATATAGCTTCTTTAGCTTTGAACTGGATCTGTGAGGCTAACAAACACTAGAAATCAATAGTCATCTAACGTAGACCTATCATTTATGTATGAACACTGGTCTGGGTGTGGCTGCAATGGAAGAGGTGGACAATAAATGTTAGATTACTATCACGTTTCATTGGGGGTTCGTTTTGTTGGGGCTGAATAACATTTATGGGGAGCTGTAGTCCCCTTTAGGCTTGGAGATGGCCACCAGTCAACCTTTACTGATAGTGTATGGAACAGTGGCTGCAGTTTTGTCTGTGTGTGTGTGTGTGTGTGTGTGTGTGTGTGTCTGTGTGTCTGTGTGTGTGTGTGTTCCTGTATTTCTCCCTGGTGGGGGACTGAAAGTCCTGATAAAAGTGGGGACATTTTGCTACTCGCAAGAAATGTGCTGTTTATATTACACACACTTTTTTTATTAAAAGAACAGAAGCATTGACCTTTGGTTACTAAGGTTAAGTTTAGATTTAGGTTCATTTTTACTTACACAAGTATTACACAAGTGAATGCAGTGTCCTCACTAATATAATACAGTGTGTACCTAACGAAGGTTCAAGGTTTGAGTAAGTCTGTTAAACCCTCTGGAGTCTGAGGGTATTTCAGACACTCTGATCTAGTCTGACATGCTCTGATATTTAAAAAAATTACACCCACGTAAAGTTATTTTTTCCCCAAAGTGTTACACAGCCTTTTGTTCAGCATAAACTCTGCTCTGTCAAAACAGTAAGACGGTCATAAATCTATATTTTGATTAAATCTGCTCTAAATTTAGACTTTCCAGAAACCGATTTTCAGATGTGCTGATATGTTGTGAAAAACACACTCTAAACATTTCTAGCCAAGACTTTTGTACTCAGAACTGAATAAACAGAGGTGTTGGCTACACACTGTTCATTACAGTTTTTATAAATTGTATGTGGATTTATTTCTAAAGCTTAACAAATGTGAGGTGACACTCTGTTTTCACTCATTCAGTGGTTCCTAGATTGAATATTTATATTTATGAAGACTCGGGTGAGAGGTCTTTTGTTCAGATTCACATTCCACACATTCCACGGCCGGTAGTCCACCAATGGAATATCCAGAATTACCATGTCATTATCATATGAAGGACAGATCGCAACATTTTGCAGTAAAAAATGCACAGCTGTCTGCAGGGGCGGTTTCTGATATGGTCGATAATTGCAGCTGCTCAAGGCAGCACAACATCAGGGGTGGCTTGAGGGCAACCTGCCCCACCCCTGATGGGTTCTGTGAAGCACCCTTGGGACCACTATATGGCCTGAAATCTCTGACACCACTGACTTTCTAGGAAATGTGCCTTATTGCATTAGCTATTTTCCCAAGAAATGTGTTATTGTTAGCTAGCTAGAAATAAGCCACGTTTCTTAGAAAGTCTGTGTTATTGTGTAATTCTCATTCAGTAATTAGAACTTCACATAAACACATATAACTATATAAATAATATGTTCACAATTTAAATGACTATTGCTTAGATTTTGTCTGGACTCTTCCATTTTAGGGCAAACAGCTAAAGCTACCAGTCTATCTAGTCACCAAGCCATTTACCTCTGAAGTATTTCCTGTTGTAATTATGCAGTGAGCAGAAACTACAGAATCAAGCAGAAAAGTGAGAAGTGAGCAAAGTGATCTCCTGTACTGCTCTGCAAAGACCACAGTTCCTGTCTCTCAGCTCTAGGCGTCATTGTTTGCTTGTTTTTCTTGTTTGTTGGATCTTGTTGTGTTTTGTGGGCTCAGTTTAACCCCGTTTTTGCACTCTCACATTAAAGGCGATGGAATGGAGTTGGTGGGTTTACTTACTAACTGTTGCTTGATTGAAAGGGGTGGGATTAGCAGTTGCACCTGAGGGTCATTCACTCAGGATACCAAACAGGCTAGGACACTTGCTGTCTGACACACTCAGAGAAACGTGTCTCTGCTTATTTAAGTTCCTCTCACTAATATCTAAAAATATACATAGATTCAAGCTATATACAGTGAGGAAAATAAGTATTTGAACACCCTGCAAATTTGCAAGTTCTCCCACTCAGAAATCATGGAGGGGTCTGAAATGTTCATCTTAGGTGCATGTCCACTGTGAGAGACATAATCTAAAAGAAAAAATCCAGAAATCACAATGTATGATTTTTTAATCATTTATTTGTGTGTTACTGCTGTAAATAAGTATTTGAACACCTGTGAAAATCAATGTTAATATTTGGTACAGTAGCCTTTACAGAGGTAAAACGTTTCCTGTAGTTTTTCACCAGGTTTGCACACACTGCAGCAGGGATTGTGGCCCATTCCTCCACACAGTGGAGTGATCAGACAGGCTGTCGCTGTGAAACACAGAGTTTGAGCTCCCTCCAAAGATTTTCTATAGGGTTTGGCTAGGCCACTCCAGAACCTTGATATGTTTCTTACGGAGCCACTCCTTGGTTATCCTGGCTGTGTGCTTTGAGTCATTGTCATGTTGGAAGACCCAGCCATGTCCCATCTTCAATGCTCTGACTGAGGGAAGGAGGTTGTTCCCCAAAATCTCGCAATACATGGCCCCGGTCATCCTCTCCTTAATACAGTGCAGTCGCCCTGTCCCATGTGCAGAAAAACATCCCCAAAACATGATGCTTCACAGTAGGGATGGTGTTTTAGGGATGGTACTCATCAATCTTCGTCCTCCAAACACGGC
>BRDA01029961.1:0-28597 GCA_036984385.1 Crenuchus spilurus | reverse complement strand
CCATGTGCAGAAAAACATCCCCAAAACATGATGCTTCACAGTAGGGATGGTGTTTTAGGGATGGTACTCATCAATCTTCGTCCTCCAAACACGGCAAGTGGAATTAAGAACAAAAAGTTCTATTTTGGTCTCATCTGACCACAGCACTTTCTCCAACCTTTATATTTGGGACCTAACCATGTTGGGAGGGGTGTCATTTGTTATGCAGTGTTAAATATGAATGCACAACAGTACAGTAATATGAGTTCATTAATGACCCCTTAAACTGCCACACTTCAGTTCTTCACTCTCATGACTACATAAAGTACATATAAATTTCATAGTAATTACCAAACACTGTTAAATAAATGATTCACTCATACATCATGTATTTGTATATCCCACTTAAGCCAGATGTAATCAGTCAAGGCATTTAGATTCCAAATTTTGCTTCTTTACATTAAAAATGCAGGAGGGGCTCCAACATTGCTAACACTAGAAGTCAGTAATCACCTAAATAGCTCATTTCTGTGAACATGCATTCTCTCAAGTTGTATGCAGATCTTAATTAAAGTCTAGTTCATATGTTTTAAAACATGGTACCTCACTGTGAACTCTGGGTAACCAATACAGTGCCAGGGTGACAGATAAAAGCTACTGCCATAACTGAGGCATGTTACTTTGTATATATAAATATAACACAGAGACCACATCTGTGCTACTAAAAGTCTGATCTTGTATCATTTCTTTGTATTCATGACAGTCATCATCACTAAAACTCTTTCCAGATCATCAGCACATCCTGTCATGAGTTGTATAAGACGGTGGAAGCAGAATTCCACTAAAAAAGCTTATTTACAACCAATTAAGTCAACATTCTGTCTTCTGTGTAGGTCTTCATTATTCTTATTGACTAATTTATGAGTCCTCTGATTGCATCTGTCCATCTTGATACTAATCGTCTTCCTCTTTTACCTTCAACTGCTTTGAGCATAACTATGAACTGTTTATTCATAATACAGTGGAACCTTGACTTACGAGTTTAATTTGTCCTGTGACAGAGCCCTTAACTCAATTTGCTTGTATATCAAATACAATCTCCCCATTTAAATGAATTTAAATGCTATTTATAAATTCCAGTCCCCCAAAAAACACAATTTATTTTTTAGATGTTTCAAATAAATAAAAAAAAACTTTATAATTTACAAATACAAATAATTTATACAATTAATAATACATAATAAATTAATGTAAAGAAATAAACTATTTTCAAAATTTAACTTACACACTACACTTTATCGCTAAACTTGGGAAATGAGTGAGGGAGGTGTCATTACATAGTGCCAATGCACAACCTCTTCTTCTCAGCACTGATCTTGGCACTCACTTTCTTAGGACCTATGGTTAAAATGACAAAATTTCCCAAAATAAACTAAATGCAAATACAAAGCAACAACTATATGACAGAGATGCTTGCACAGCAAGATAATCACATGAACTGAATGCTTGCTGGGCTACCTAGTGGCATCAATATTCTTCCTGTCCTGCTTTTATAATGTTCAGCTTTCACCTCCAGAAAGAACCACAGAAAAGACCATTCTGGACAATTCTTTGTTTGAAGACACAAACTGTGATATGTGAAGATCTTTCCCAGTTCCTTTCATCCTTGTTCTACAGCATGTCAGTCAATCAACAGAAAGTCTTTCCTTGCTAGTAACTATAGCTTTGCCTTGCTAATTAGCTATCTGTTTTCACGCCAACTCAGGCTAAATTAGGCTAACTGTTTTCAGAGGCAAATGTCTCTAAAGTGCTACCAATGTGCATCATGATATATGTTTCTAAACAATATACATTACCTTGTTAATTATTGATTAGTAACTAGCATTTACTTGCTAATTAGCTATGTGGTTCTCACAAGGCTAACTTGAACTTTTCTTTGACAAATGTCTGTGCTAGCAGCACATATCATGATATATGCTTTTAAATGTTAACAAAAAAATTTAATTACTTAAATATTTTTCAAGATTTTCACTGTAGGGATGGGCAATACCACTCATCTTTTCAATCTGATACCAAGTATTTTCAAGACAATAACAATACTGATACTGTTAAAATGTTTGAATCTGACAATTTTGACATCACAAAGTATGAGGGCTGTTGAAAACTTGTATGAAAACCTGTCAGTCTCAGTCTATTTATTTGCAGATTTCAGTGTAAAAAGTGTAGAAATGTGTAGAAATTCTCAAAAATGGAAATATTTTATTTTACAATGAAATTGTGGTGAAGGTTGCTGTAGTTGTTCTGTTTTATGTCAGAACACATCAGAAAGAAACAAGAGAAATGCATGAGCAGAATTATTGATCTTTTTATTATTGATCTCTTTCTCTCTTGCTCTCAAATTCAGTAAATCTACAAAATAATTATAATATTAAGATGTATTCAGATTAACAGCCAGTGCATGTTCAACACAGCTACTTAATCCTTTATTGCAGTAATCTTATTTATAGTGTTTACCATACCTAAAGACTGAATGGGTAAGCACAAAAGAGCCTTAAGAGAGACAAAGACATTGATTATGCAACTGATTACAGCTGGTAGAAAACCTGAGCAGTATTGATGAGCCACTCAGAGCGGTGGACGTGACGTGACGTCCCCAGAGGTGGACGGGTTACATAAACAGCTAACAGATCCATCACAGTGAAGATGTGCAGTGCTCATTAGTGACTTGTTAAAATCACTCAGGTGGGTGCCGCACATTGGTGATGGTGAGTCATCATCTATGTATTAGCACATCAAGTAGGGTTTAGGGAAGCATGGAGAACCAAGTCCAAAGCTGTGTGCATTCATAAGTGAAAATTACAGATCAAAAGTACTCTCAAGTATGCCACAGGTGGGTTCACATTTCATTTTAGGTGATCTAAGAGCCTGGCAACATTTTAGATGTGAGATGCTTCCACATATCTTATTTCTGAACAATATGCATGTATGTATGTATGTATCCATCACCTCATCCATCCATAGTTTTATAGAATACTTTAAATTACAAATTGTCTCAATGCAGTGATTACTGAAACTGATCTCGGCTGGACTTTCAGTGTCCTCTGGGTGAAATGGGCAGCAGTATATTTAAAACATGACTGCTAGCCCCCTCTACTGGTAGAAATCCTTCATAAAGAACACAGAATTCACTATAATACCACTTTGTTAATGAAGTTAATATTTGCTCTGTCCTGACAGATGCAATTATTGTAACAGAGCAACGAAGAAAGGCTCTTATTGTGGGAAGCAAAGAAAGCAGAGATGAATCATTTCATTGTAATTTCCCATGTGAGTTTCAATGAAGCCCATTGAGCAGAATGTACAAGGCCTCTCCTGCCAGTCATTAGCCAGACTCCACCGAGTTCTGCCTCAGCTAACAGGAACAATAATTGCAGGCCTTGGCAACACTGGGTACTGTACATCTCTTCTCGTGAAAAGCTCCTCTGCAATGTGCAAGCTTTTACGAAGATAATGAGGAGATATGGAGACTGGCACACTTCAAACTGAGCACAATATTGCTGCCAATATAGGCTATTTACCACTTTCAGCTCAAAGCTAAAATCAAAATGTATCCTTATCCCGAATGTTGTCAACCTAATGTAGCCAACAAGTGCTGAAAGCTTATCTTACCAATTGTTATCATGCTAATTGGAGGCCTAAATCATTGTACAATCTCTGTAAACTGTGGTGAACAGTTAAGTAATGTTAAATTTTATTACTTACATGGTCTCTTACCTAAAATTATTGTTAACCACATACTGTTAAATAGATAAACCCTTAGAAAAAGTATCATGGTAAAACTGTCATGGTAGAGCCATGTTTTTTGACATTACCATGACACCTTGGCTCAATACAATGGAATGTAAGGATTAAGGGTATCATGGCACTACAATGGCCATTGTACAGAAATACAACTACACAGTCATTATCGCCTACCTAATAGTGGAAGAGTTTGTTCAATGGTGATCCCTGACACTTTCCTCATTGCTCCTTTGTTCATTATAGAGGTTAACTGGAAACTGATTGTTCCTCTCTGGCATCAGTGACCTATGGGGCACCACTATTGTGTAGGTACTCAATGTACAAGAAATCCATTCTTGGTACATTTTCACTACAGCGCCTCTAGAACGAAAGTTACTGGTTTCTGAGATGCTACCACCCATCACCTGGTGTCCTATTACCATTCCCTTTTGGACATCAGTCCAATTGCATCCTTTGCCCAGGCAATCATTTGCACTCTTCTACAGTGGTGTGCTGGTTTATTTATACATGTTGCAAGCCCTGTCACGTGCCATCTGTGAGTTCATTCCAAACCTGGAGTGATCATAATATTTGGATGTAGTTTTATCTATGTAGTTCTACCATATTATATCAACATTAGATACCATTATGCAACCACATGAATAAATTCAGAGGTAAATTCTACTGACAGTCAGGTCAATCACTATTGGACAAAAACAGATAAAAGCATGGACAAGGGTCAGTGTGGTTTCTACTACTGTTTTTAGCAACACACTTTTGTCAATTTTTATATATATAAAGTAATAGCATCATAGCTCCAGTGCAAAATGAAGACACAGACTTCAGACATTAAATATGTTTTTGCTGATTGATACATGTTGGGTAAAGAGACATGTCTGTGCATTTCATTTTTATCTGTTGCCAAATTGTCATATGTCATGTCACACGTCGTGTTCGCTTCGCGATGGTAGGCTGCACAGACGAGTCACTTCTCTCCAATGCCATCTGTCTCTGGTTGCTTGTAGTAGGCTAGCACCTGATAATCTAGTCCATGTCTTGATGTTATCCATCCAGGTTATTGTTGCAAATATTAATTTATTATTATTATTATTATTATTATTATTATTATTATTATTATTATTTTATTTATTTATGCCAATTTTTACCCCCTTCCCAATGAAGTAGTAGCCAATTAGCCCATCCCCTCCGTTAGGCCTCTCCCCATCACTTTGCAATGTCCCTGACTCTAGGAGGGTGCAGGCAAGCACAAGAGGACAACAGAGGACTGTTGCGTGTGATGCAGACACCGCCTCTTTTTCGATCCACCGCTGATACACCGTCACTGGAGAGCCTAACGTGTTCGGAGGAACCAATCAGTGGACGCCTGAGCCAGCGGACATTGCAATGTGAAAGTGATAGTGAGAGAGTGAGAGCGCCATCTACCCGCCCAGAGAGAGCATGGCCAATATTTGCTCTGTTGGGCCCCGGCTGTTGATGGCAAACACCATGACCAGGATTCTAACTCCCGATCCTCTGGTCATAGTGTCAGCGTCTTAGCCTGCTGAGCCACTCAGGGCCCCTATTATTATTATTATTATTATTATTATTATTATTATTATTATTATTATTATTATTATTATTATTATTATTATTATTATTATTATTATTACTACTACTAGTACTATTACTACTACTTCTTCTTCTTCTTCTTCCTGCTGCTGCTGCTGCTGCTGCTGCTATTGTTATTGTTGCTGCTGCTGTTGTTGTTTTTGTTTTTGTTAAAACATCTAAAAAATATATATGTCATTTAAATTAAAATGCCAAATTTGTTTTTTTGTTATGTAAATTTTCAACTTTTACATATTTGAGTAGGTTTGGATCTTTGGATATGTTGCTTGTTCATTTCTATATGTTTTATAAGGTTTCATATATTTCTGATATCTCAGGCTGTATAATCACTGATGGGATCAATAAGCTCTTTTCTGTTGCTTGCTGGGACACTGCAAGACTGAGACAATCAAAACAGTTTGTTATTTGGGAGAAATGTGTGAATTTAATAGTAGGCAGCAACATTTTGGAATTTGAAAATCAATATCAGGTGAGAGTTCTCAGTTTAGTACTATTGTGAGTAAGACGTCAAGTCTTAAGTTTCAAAGCAATATATTGGTAAAACATACACCACAATCATATTCTTACACTAAATGTGGCTGATCAGCTGAGATGTCTGGCATAGCCTATGTGAAGTTTGCTTCTTTAGTATTGCTAATAACAACAAGTGCTGGAAGCTTATCTTTCCAATGATCATCTTGCTAACTCCATGCATGAATCATCACATATTTTCTATTAACTGTTGTGAACTGTAACAAAACGTCATGCTAGAACCATTGTTGGACATTACCGTGATGCCTTGGCTCAGTATTATGGACTGTCAGGATAAAGGGTATCAGGTGTACATCTAGTTTTATAAAATTACATCAACGTTTAGATACCAAGATGCCACGTAAATAGATTCAACACTATCAACTCATTAAGCTCTTGTTATAAACAAGGCATTTCCACACAGACAGCTGTGATGATGATGATGGTATACAATCACAACTGTGAAAGTATTATGGTATATCTAGGTTTAAAAATTCACATCAATTAAAGACATGCTCATTAACTCAGGACTAACTTACAGCTATGATATGCTGATGCTTGCACAAAGAATTCTAATATTGTCATAGAATATGCAGTGCAACATGATCCAAGCAGAACACTCCCAGTCTCCCCATGAAGACTGATTTAGCATCAGGAATGCAGAGAAGAATGGGGGCTATGTGATTTAGTGAAGAGAACGTGTGATTGCATCTGGAGACTGTCTACTTCTTATCACCGCGCTATGAACTTTTACCCTTATCTTTCATTCATCTAATAGTAGCGGATACTCTGTATGGTTGAGTGTTCAGACACACACACCCGAAATGTGAGAAGCTGGTCGCGCTGACGACAGACCATTGCACACAGGACAGTGGGAGGGGAAGCCAGGCTTGGCTCTTTTGTGAGCTAAACAGTCCAATGAGGTTTCAGAAAACACGGGTTCAGCCAGTGACAGATCAGACAAAGTCTGCGACAGGTGGAAGTCCACACCCAGGACATGAGTCCAAAGTGATTTTGATCTTATTTTATTGTTGAAGACTAGGTTGTAAAACATAAAGACAGTTTAAAATGATTGCTAATAATATTTTTAAATGATATAAATAGTAATAATAGTGTAAATAAGGTCTGTATCCTGAACTATTTTGTCAAAATACCATATCTGAGTCTAATCTTTGTGACTAAACCTCAGCCTTTCAGAACTACAATAAGGGTCACCCCATAAAAGTTCTCCAGTGTGTTTCTGTGGGGTTGCCTAGCTCCTGGGAGACCATTGGGAGGTTTTAATGTTTTAACCATGACAACACAAACACACCAAACCACACATCAGTCTGTGCTTAAAGGGCTTTAATAGAAAACCAAAAGGTAAATGTTTGTAGTAAAGACTGTTAAAGTTTCAGCGTACTTCTAGTTCATACAGAGATTAATCTTACTGGTACTGTCACAAACACAATGACATACAATGACATTCTGTCTACAACAGTCAATACAGGTCTGTCCAGTCAATACTAACATTATAAACTAACGTCACAGAGAAATAAGAATATACAAATGGCCAAAAATAGGATCTGGACCACATCAGGT
Source organism: Crenuchus spilurus (assembly GCA_036984385.1). Taxonomy (NCBI): domain Eukaryota; kingdom Metazoa; phylum Chordata; class Actinopteri; order Characiformes; family Crenuchidae; genus Crenuchus; species Crenuchus spilurus. Next base: position 21,118 of record BRDA01029961.1, on the reverse strand, counting down.
TATAAATACAGTCTAACATAAAATCAATACACAAGCAGAGCAGGGCATGTGCTCTTCCCTCATCTCCCTGATGCATTATTTCTCTAATAATGCCATGCCTCTGTGCAACTCTGTTATCTGATTCCCTTGGTTGAACTCCTGATACACATGTGCTTGCCTAGGTGCCTTTCAAATTCACACATCATGGCACACCCACTGAGGGTATGAACAGGACATGAACCAGCCAGTCTTCACCTCTGCTTTAAAACCCAAAGAAGAGGATGGGAGATACAGTGGAAGAAGGCTCATAATCTTCTAATGTTTTGTCACATTTTTATTGAAAGGCCTAAGATATGCACTGCTAAGACATAGCCGCAACATTAAAACTACTGACAAGTAAAGTGAAACAACAGATGCCTCTTTACATTGGCACCTGTAGGCAGGAAAAATTGGAAAGGAGCTGAATGGTTTTGAAAAGCTAAAATAGCAACGGCGAGACCATTGAGTAATTATTTCTCACATTTAAAAACATTTGTTTACCATACCACAACATTTACCATAAAATATTAGTTCACTCAGCGCTGTTTCTATTGCTTCGAGAAAGAATCCATTCCACTTGATTTATAGGAGAATACGCATACCACTAAAAGTCCACTCCAGGTTTTCCTGGTTACGCACCGCATGGGTGCTCAGAACTGGAGGAGTTGACGTCAGTCCCACTGACATCCATAATCAGGGGCATAGAACCAAATTCTGGGCCAATGCACAAGCAGTGCCCAGGGCCCCGCCCCCTATTATTAAATATATATATTTTTTATATTTAAAGGAAAATAAAATTCCAGAGTCCTCAAGGGCCCTCTCCACACTTGGGGCCCTGGTAACTCAGTGCCACTTTATCCCTCACTACGACGCCCCCTGTCCATAATGTCCAACTTTTGCTAAACCCTTATTCTTTTTTTACACTGCCTCAAAATGAGCCCTAGGCCATGTTAAATTACTGCTCAACTAAACAATGAAACAAGGAGAAAGCTACTTTACTTCACTTTGATTAACAGTAGGCTAGTATAGATTGGTGTTCTTGGATGACAATTAAATGTTTGCAGTATCTGATCTGATCTCCAGACACAATGGACATTAGGAAATTCTTTACAAAGAAGCAGAAAGTAAGTCAGAATGTCTCTACAGGACAGTTTTGCCCTGTGGACAGTTAGTGCAGTTAGCTGACGAGTCAGTGTTAGGTGATCCATCAGCTAGCTTAACATTAGCTATACCATCACCCAAATTCAGTAAGGAGATCAAATCTGTCACTGAGCTGTTTTTGTCAGTTAAACTGTATTGTAATGCCAAGAATGAGACCAAGTCAACTGACTTATTTCAGGTGGCAATAAAAAGACAATGCTTAATCCATCTGCATATATCGTAATATAAGAGGAGCCTGATACTGAGAGTGAGTCAGAGGCAGAGAGTCAGAGGCAGGTCAGTATGTAGGGACAGTGCAGAGAGTGCTGATGCTGAGGTAAGTGATGAAGGGCGATGGGCAGTTGTGAATGAAATCTAAAATGTAACTCAAATCAGTATTTATTTTGAGTGCATTCTAATCAGTTGTGTGAACCTCATGACTTGTAAATTATGAAGTGGTAGAAATTTAGCGGCACCATAGTAGGAAGGAACCTGTAAACCAATTTTGTTTTAATAATTAAATGCAGGTTGACAAAACCATTGCCTGGCACAGTGTAATTTAGTGTTATGAAGGCTGTATGATGCCATGTCATTTTTTGTTATGAGTAGGCCTATCACTAAATCAGAAAAAGTCAAATGCCCCCCTAAATTAACTGTATGTGGTTATCAAAATGGCACCTATTCACTGTGTAAAGTTATTAATATTCTTATTTTTAAACATGCAGTTGATTGTCACCATTGCTTGGCACAAAGCATTTTGTGTTACAAACAAAACAAAATCAAGAATAAACAAAATAAAAGTAAAATGCACCCCTACTTCATTCAAAACTTAGTCAGAGCATTGCCATAACAGCAGGTCTTTTAGAACCTTTTAGAACCTTTTAGAATTTTCTATATTTCTGAACAAACATGATCTAGAACATCATCAGATTTCTAATTTTCTAAAGGTAGATAAAGAGAACCCAGTTAAACAAATGAGACACAAATATTAGACTTGCTCATTTATTTATTGAGGAAAATGATCCAATATGACATATTTGTGAGAGGCAAAAGTATGTGAACCTCTAGGATTAGCAGTTAGTTGGAAGGTGAAATGAGAGTCAGGTGTTTTCAATCAATGGAATGACAATCAGGTGTGAGTGGGCACCCTGTTTTATTTAAAGAACATGGATCTATCAAAGTCTGCTCTTCACATCACATGTTTGTGGTAGTGTATCATGGCACAAACTGAGGACATCAGAAAAAGAGTTGTTGATGCTCATCAGGCTGGAAAAGGTTATAAATCCATCTCTAAAGAGTTTGGACTCCATCAATCCACAGTCAGACAGATTGTGTACAAATGGAGGAAATTCAAGACCACTGTTACCTCCCCAGGAGTGGTCGACCAACAAAGATCACTCCAAGAGCAAGGCGTGTAATAGTCAGCGAGGTCACAAAGGACCCCAGAGTAACTTCTAAACAACTGAAGGTCTCTCTCACATTGTCTAATATTAATGTTCATGAGTCCACCATCAGGAGAACACTGAACAATGGTGTGCATGGCAGGGTTGTAAGAAGAAAGCCACTGCTCTCCAAAAAGAACATTGCTCCTCATCTGCAGTTTGCTAAAGATCACGTGGGCAGGTTATTGGGAGAATATTTTGTGAATGGATGAGAACAAAACAGAACTTTTTATTTTAAATGAAAAGTGTTATGTTTGGAGAAAGGAAAACACTGCATTCCAGCATAAGAATCTTATCTCATCTGTGAAACATGGTGGTGGTAGTATCAGGTTTGGGCCTGTTTTGCTGCGTCTGGGCCAGGACGGCTTGTCATCATTGAAGGAACAATGAATTGTGAATTATATCAGAGAATTCTAAAGAAAATGTCAGGACATCTGTCCATGAACTGAATCTCAAGAGAAGGCAAGACCATGACCCTAAGCATTGTGTCACACCAGATACTGAAAGCAAAGGTTCTCATTTTTTGCCATTCACAAATGTCACATTGGATCATTTTCCTCAATAAATAAATGACGTAAGTATACTGTAATATTTTGTCTCTTTTTATTTAACTGGGTTCTCTTTATCTACTTTTAGGACTTGTGTGGAAATCTGATGATGTTCTAGATCATATTTACATTTTCAAGCACCACTTTAAGTTTGCATAGCTTATCTGTGGAAGAGATGGCACCAGAACAAAGACAGTGGGCAGAGGCAGTGTGATGCTCTGGTCAATGATGGGAAACATTAGGTTCTTGCATTCATGTGGATGTACAAACTACCTCAACAATACTGGTACTACAGAGTAGACTCCCTTCCCTAGAAGTACATCCTTCATAATGTCAGTATTTCTAAATGGCAGTGACGTGTTTCAGCAGGATAATACACTGGGCCATATAGCAAAAATGATTCAAGAGTAGGTTGAAGAACAAGACAAAGAGTTCAAGGTGTTGATTTGGCCTCCAAATTTACAGGACTTGCAGGAACTTACAGAACTTTAAAGGATTGTTGCCTTTGTGCCAGACACCACAGGACTCCTTCAGAGGTTTAGTGGAGTCCTTGACTTGAAAGGTCAGGGCTGTTTCAGGAACACAACAGGGACCTGAATAATATTCGATGTAGTGATGTAAATGTTGTGGTGTAAAAAGTGTTGACTTCTACTGAAAGTAGAAAGTCCCCGTTAGATTAGATAGTTTGATTTATAGTTAAATGCAACTCTAATTTTTTCTTCTTCACATCTTTATGGTCTGTTGCCTTGTAATAAATAGTCACATGATCAAAGGACCCTTACAAAAAGGTTCCATGGCACTACCATAAAATTAGTATCCAAAAATATACTAATAAATGCATCATTAATAATAATAATAATAATAATAATAATAATAATAATAATAATAATACAAAATCTTGATTGAATCTTGAGATGAATCTGACTGCTTTTGTGGTGTCAAAAACAATGTGTGTTTACATGTCTCCTGATTTGGTCTACTGCAGTCAATAAAATTCTGTCCAGTCAATACAAGCATTATACATTAACTTCAGGGGGAAATTAATAATATACAAAGGCCAAAAATAGGATCTGTTATTATAAACCACACCAGGACATAAATACAGTCACTGGGTGTTTTAATAACAGTGAGTTCAGTAACGTTAGTAACATCAGTAGCATCAGTGACATTAGTTTGTCACTCTGTGGGCTTAGAAACATATCTGACTGGATATTTTATAGGAGGTTAATGTTGCACTTTGCTGGATGTCAGTCTGGTTATGTTAACTGTGTGAATTGGACAGAGAAGAGAGCTGATGTTCCACTAATAGGGTGAGGCTAGTACTGTCTGTATATGTATTAGCTCATTAATTTTATAGAATTACTATGAAAGAAGACAGGATGAGATAAATTATGCCCACCCAACTGCTAATGTGTGTGTGTGTGTGGTCAGCCAGTCAGACATGGAAAATTGATTGGTTTTCAAGAAAAAAACAGCCAATGATGAGGCTTCATTGGCCATTGTAGCATTATTATTAGGGCATCTGGTCACCCTAAGTAGAATGCTGAAGTCATTTTCCCTGAACAGTAAGTGATGTAGCTGTAGAATAGCTCATATTATGATCAGGTTAAAACAGAGCTGTATGTAGATTGTAGTGAAACAAAGTATATAGGTGATTTTTGTATTTATTTATTTATATAGTGGGAGGAAACATTATTTAAAAATGTCTTGGTGTGTCCAGCAGTGTTATACCATCATATCTGTTGATAATATGTTTAAAATGAAAGTAGCACACTTGCCACCTGTGTTATAGTTTGTGTCCATCATATCCTCTGAAACTGTAATTAATCTTCATAATATTGATAACAGATTATTAGTGGGTTATTTGAATCTGAATGTCCCACAGCCGCACAATATTCTGTGAACAAATGCTATAAATTGATAATAATCTATTTATTTGTCTGTTATTAGATTAAAATACTCATTACTTGTTATATTTTCCATTTGGTTGGCAACAAAAAAGGGAGAGAGGAGAATAAAGAGGGGGGAGAGAGAAGGATGGACAGTAAGAAGCAGGTAAAAAAGTAAACAGTGAATGTTATGGGAATAATTCCAGGGTGGGGTGTTAATGGTGTCAAACACACATGATGTCCTGCAAAAATGACAGAGAACCGTGGTCAACTGAGGAAAGTATCCATTACATTACTTTCCACTGGTGCCTGTTCCACCGTGGTTTTACAGAACAGAGAATGATGTAGTGTGGTACTTTTTTGTACATGACTAAATTTAAAATAATACAAACATCTCACTTCTCAGCTACGTGGGATGATTGTTTGAAAGTGTTGATATGCACGTGTGTTCAGGCAAACTCAGAGAAACAGTGATTTGTTCTGTAATATTAAGATATGGGTTTGAACGGGTTAAAGTGAGCTGGTGGTTTTTGTGTGGAGGCGACCTTCGTTTTACTAACATACGACTGTATGTAAATGTCTCTGGAGAGCAGGTGTGTGACAGTCTCTCTCTCTCCCTCTCTTTCTCTCTCTCTCTCTCTCTCTCACACACACACACACACACACACACACACACACACACACACACACACACACACACACACGGACCCTCTCGAGCAGTGTGGCCGAAGTGAAGGCGTCGACAAACGGCCGTTACAACAACAGCAGGTAACGTTCGTTTTGGATGCCAACATTTCTCCGTCAAGCAATGAAAAACGACTCGTTTTCGTCTACATTACTGAATATAATTCACCGTTTCGTAGCTTTGTATTTTCAAAGACAAATAGAAGACATTTGGGTCGCATAGGGTTGACGAAAATCGATACAAAAATATGTAAAGCTAATAACGTTACAGTAGAAAGTGCGAGAACGTCGGTGTATTAGCATTCATGCTAATGTAACGTTATCGTTATCTCAGAGAGTCTCGAATGAAATCAAATGTGAGGGCGAATTCTCCTGAAGCTGGTTGCTCAGATGTTAGTAACGTTGTGTTATTTTGACAAAATGTCATGTTAATGTACAAATGCTTTTACCAAAACACTACTAGCTCCAGTAAAATAACCAGCTAAGTGCTTTCTACTGATTTGATCCGCTTCATACTCGCTGCCTTATGTAGTCCCTCTTTCTGTTGTTGGATGTGCTTTGATACATTTGCTTACACGCCTCTTTTTCCTGCCGCAGTATGGAGCTCTTTGACGAGTGGCTTTGGAGGCAGGAGTACTGGCTTCCTCCAGGCATCACCTGGAGGGAAATGGCCCAGATGGAGGACTCTCCTCTCCCCAGAGACCTGCTCATTTCACTGCCTCTGGCTTTTGGCTTTATTGCCCTGCGCTGCGCCTTTGAGAGGTAACAGCTCTTCTAATATGCCCTGAAGGGCTCCTAAGGACATTTGATGCTGAGATGATTCTTTTCACTTAAAGCTGTGATTTAGGTTTAATGAAAAAACAGATATTAGCCTGACAAAATTCTATATGAACCCAGTGCAGCCAGACAACACACTGCATCCATCAGTAAGCTTGACAAAATTCAGCTTGAATTTGACTGTCACTTAACAACTTTGTTTTTTCCCCAATTAATCCCTCAAAGGATGAATGACTTGTCAAGGAATAATTAAGTCAATCAAGCTTGAGAGGATTTTCTGAAGTTCCTAATTACTATAAATCTCCATCTCTACCTTCTGCTTCATCTGGCGACGTTTTAGCATCAGCCTCTTCTCTGTTCCTCTTGTCCTGTTTCTCTATCATATCTGTTCCTCAGAGGGAGGCCCAGTCTCTTTGCTTAAAGTAGAAGGCACCTAGAATTAGCACATTTTCTCCCCTCCTACTGACATTCAGTTTCGTCTCATTGTGTAGTCATATCTCAGAAGTGTGGTCTGGTGATTTACATGTGGACAAAATTTAGGTTCCAACATGGCTGCTGCTAAGTGTTTTATCTATGTAGTGTACATTTGTCCATTTTTATAGATGCTTAACATTTGGCACCGTGGGTTAGTAACCCAATTTCGTAATTTGGTTGTCCTCTTAGCTCCAGTGCAAAACGAAAGGAATGAGTTTTGCAAATCAAAAATATCATGGCTGATCGACTATAACTGGGGTAAGAGGAGGAAAATATGTGACTGATGTTTCACTGAATTATTCCTTTAAGACACTGATGGAGAAGAGAGGACAAAGTTCATCAGGGTGTTTGGAGAATTAAAGGCTCCCCAGAGTGCAGAAGGTGTGTGTGTGTGTGTTGTGTGTCAGCTTTCAATTAGCATTTCAAATCAGCTGTAGATGTTAATAAGTTTGCAATAACAGAGTGGGAAGTTGGAGTTGTGTATTTTATATTCTGTGCTTCACAAAATGTTGACCATGAAAATGCAGTAATAATAATCATCATCATCATAATCATAATAATAATAATAATCATAATCATAATAATAATCATAATCATCATCATCATCATCATCATCATAATAATAATGATAATAATAATAATAATAATTATTATTATTATTTTAGTAGTAGTTGTAGTACTTAATAGTAGATAGTAGTAGTTTTAATCATTTCATGGTCCCTTTCTTTAGTTCCTACCCAATTTATTTACATATTAATTTATTAGTTTATTACTAAGTATTGTATATTAGGTGATATGAATAATAGGCATTAAGATCAATAACAATAAACCTGTAGCTCAGTGGGCTAATTTATAGTTTACATTTTGCATAATCACATCTCAGCAGGTAAACCATTGTATTTCTAAGGGCTGTTACATTGGACTGAAGAACTAGTCACAATGATCAGATCTGTATTTGTAATATTGTGCATCGATGTTCATTAATTTTCTTAAATAAATCAGTCTCTTTGTTTAGCTTTGGCTGTTAGTCGTATGTTGTACTGTAACAGCAGCCGTTGTCTTTGTGGAGAGCAGCTGTAGGTCTGCGGGTCGTGTGATTCGAGCTCAGGGGAACATGTGAGGGAACAGGGAGGGGACACTGAATCAAAAACAGCAGCAGGCAGGCATATAGTAAGTGTGTGTGTGTATGTGTGTATAATGTGACTTGGTTGCTGTGGAAGCTGATTTCTATAGAAACCTGAGAGGACAGAGGTGTCAGCTGATGAATTTGGCCTTCTCACCCATGTTTGATCTCATCTCATCTTTCCATGGTCTAATTAATGGCTCACAAACAATACAAGTACATGCATATAGTCAATAGGTATGATGGATGTGTCATTCACCTTTGGACAAGTAATTTCCATACCTGACTGTAAGGGTAGATCATATAGCAAAAACATCACATTTGTATTATACTCTCGCAGAAAAGATACTGGACCATCATTGGGACAGTATCTTTTCTGCCACTGGGGTGGAACCCTCAGGGGTGTCTTCAGTGATTTTAGTTAGGGAATTTTATTGCAGGGAACATTATTTCTATTGCAGTTCATTTTAATAAGCTGGACTCACCTTCTCCAGACTTAAAAATGTTTTTATATGTTTAAAAAAAGTTACAAATTTGCTTGTTTCCTCTGGGAAAGTGAATGTAGTTTAACTAACTGTTGGTAAACAGCCCTTCTAATGTGCTCTGAAGAACACCTGCTCAGGAGATTATTTTCGGTTCAAGCTGTGTTTATGTAGTCTATCTATTGGTAAACTATTAAACTTGTACATTTAAGGGTACATTTACATAATTTGTGACTGTGCAGTCCCATTTTTACTGATAGTGTACACAGTTTGGGTCACATTCTATTGTTTTTTGTTATAATGATTTAATGGGCTACCATCCAGTCAGCTATTTGTTATGATACAGTTTATGAATTTACTGTTCACTCAGTGTTGGCTACAGGCTCTTGGTAGTTGACCTAAACAATCTTTTTTAAATGTACAGTTGTTCAGTTTTCTAGAAAAACTGACAATACCCTTTTACCAGATGTTTTCTTTCTTATTCAGGGTTGTGGCTGTTCCTCTGAGCAGACTGTTAGGAGTGAAAGACAAAGTGCGCTTGTCAGCTTCACCTGTTCCAAGCCTGGAGGGCTTTTACATGAAACACAGTAGACACCCTGCACAGGTGAATTAAGGATAATAGATAATATAGTATACAGTGTATCACAAAAGTGAGTTCACCCTTCACATTTGTGCAGATATTTAAGTTTATCTTTTCATGGGACAACACTGACAAAATGACACTTTGACACAATGAAAAGTAGTCTGTGTGAAGCTCATATAACAGTGTAAATTTATTCTTCCCTCAAAATAACTCAATATACAGCCATTAATGTCTAAACCACCAGCAACAAAAGTGAGTACACCCCTAAGAGACTAACCCCTAAATGTCCAAATTGAGCACTGCTTGTAATTTTCCCTCCAAAATGTTATGTGACTTGTTAGTGTTACTAGGTCTCAGGTGTGCATAGGGAGCAGGTGTGTTCAATTTTGTAGTACAGCTCTCACACTCTTTCATACTGATCACGGAAAGTTCCAAAATGGCACCTCATGGCAAAGAACACTGTGAGGAGCTTAAAGGACGAATTGTTGCCCTACATGAAGATAGCCAAAGCTACAAGAAGTTAGCCAGCACCCTGAAACCGAGCTGCAGTACAGTGGCCAAGATCATCCAGGGTTTTAAAAGAGCAGGGTCCACTCAGAACAGACCTCGCGTTGGTCATCCAAAGAAGCTGAGTGCACGTGCTCAGCGTCACATCCAAATGCTGTCTTTGAAAAATAGATGGAGGAGTGCTGTCAGCATTGCTGCAGAGATTGAAAAGGTGGGGGGTCAGCCTGTCGGTGCTCAGACTATACGCCGCACACTACATCAAATTGCATGGCTGTCACCCCAGAAGGAAGCTTCGTCTGAAGTCTGTACACAAGAAAGCCCGCAAACAGTTTGCTGAAGACATGTCAGCAAAGGACATGGATTACTGGAACCATGTCCTATGATGAAGATTAATTTGTTTGGTTCAGATGGTCTCAAGCATGTGTGATGGCAATCAGGTGAGGAGTACAAAGATAAGTGTGTCATGCCTACAGTCAAACATGGTGGTGGGAATGCCATGGTCTGGGGCTGCATGAGTGCAGCAGGTGTTGGGGAGTTGAACTCCAATATGTACTGTGAAATAATGAAGCAGAGAATGATCCCCTCCCTCCGGAAACAGTGTTCCAGCATGATAATGACCCCAAACACACCTCTAAGATGACCACGGCTTTATTGAAGAGGCTGAGGGTAAAGGTGATGGACTGGCCAAGCATGTCTCCAGACCTAAACCCAATAGAACATCTTTGGGGCATCCTCAAGCGGAAGGTGGAGGAGCACAAAGTCTCGCATATCCACCATCTCTGTGATGTCGTCATGGAGGAATGGAAAAGCATTCCAGTGGTAACCTGTGAAGCTTTGGTAAACTCCATGCCCAGGAGAGTTCAGGCAGTTCTGGAAAATAATGGTGGCCACACAAAATATTGACACTTCAGGAACTTTCACTAAGGGGTGTACTCACTTTTGTTGCCTGTGGTTTACACATTAATGGCTGTATGTTGAGTTATTTTGAGGGAAGAATAAATGTACACTGTTAAATAAGCTGCACACAGACTACTTGTCATTGTGTGAAAGTGTCATTTTGTCAGTGTTGTCCCATGAAAAGATAAACTTATATCTGCAGAAATGTGAGGGGTGTACTCACTTTTGTGATACACTGTAGGTGAGGGTATGGTAATATATGTGAAAACTAAATATACTGTGATACCACAATATTATCTGATATGGTTATCATACCATGGAAATCTCATGCCATTGCAACCTTAATGCCACAAACACATAGACGTACAAAAATCTATTGTTCATCAACAAAGTGTATAAAGGCCCAGCTGGCTCTAATCATTTTGCATAACTTCTTCCTGGAAAATTCTCCTGTCATTTTACAAACATGACAGAGGTTATGTTTTGGTACTCTTCAGCAAACAATATTTAGTTAGTTACAGTTTGTTTTAGAGCTACAGGGTTTAAAATAGGCTCCCCTGGACATGACAAAAGGAAAACAGAGAAAGTTGAGACGAGTTTCCAAATTTGTACCTTGAGATAAACTGGTATAAATTAGTAATGATGTAGCCTAATGTTAGTAGCACAGATGCTTAGCAGCCACAGCTCACAGCCTCCTGTAACCTAAAGTGTATCAAGAATAAGTTCAATCTTCATGTTTTATGATGCACAAGGTCATAGGATCTACAAAAGAACTGTGAATACTTTCTCTCACGTGACCATGACTATCCACATTTGTTTGTGAGAACTGAGTTCTGGATATTTTTCCTTTCACTACATACTTGTTTTTCTAACAGTCAATAACAGCTTTGTTAAACAGTCTGCTACCCAGAATATATTTTGATAATAATCTACCAACAACCAGCAAGCTCATAAAACATGTAAAACCTGTATATTTTCCTTAGGGTTCCTTTGAGGATAACTCCAGTGCTTTAAATGTCTTTTTCAGAGTGAAGTCGGCAGTCTGGTGAAACAGAGTGGCCTAACCCAAAAACAAGTGGAGGTCTGGTTCCATCATCGTAGAAACCAGGACAGGCCCAGCAACACCAAGAAGTTCTGTGAGGCAAGGTGTGTTTACTCTGAATAATGCAGAACAAACATGTAGGAAAAAAATAGAAGTGTTTGTGTTAGAAAATAGCTCCTCTTCTATTTACAAACACAAATGTGTTGAATGATTATTTTGATCTAAATCTCAGTGTGACTGCATATAAGAGTAGCTTACACCCTCCACATACATAATAAAACATTAATTTGATAGTATTATATGTGATTTGCATTGTGTGAATTTTGTAAATTCAACATGACATCAATTTTGTTTTGTAGCTGGAGGTTTGTCTTCTACTTAATATCATTCACTGCAGGACTTGCATCTTTAATCAATGTAAGTGTTTATTGTGTGTTTTGTAAGCATATTGGTAAAAGCAACCCATTTATGTTTTGTTTAAATTTCTGACACTGAAAATGCCGTGGTTGGTGGTTGGTGGATGGTGGGAAGTAAAGATATTAGGTTTGATTGCCTTACTAACTAGCAAAGACATAAAAGAATGACACCAAACCAGTGATAGCTTTATGTTGCTTTTGTAGCTTTATGCTCGAGGGCATAGCATTTTGTTCCAACTGTCATTGTTATCTCCTTTTCTTTGATTAATGTCCTAATGCATTTAGGGTGAGCCTGTAGTCTAAATGCATTCTTTCTCTTCTGCATAGACAGCTTGGTTTTGGGACCAGACAGAGTGTTGGAGAGGATATCCGCTACAGGTGCGTTCACCTGTTAAACCTTTACAGCCACATTCAGCTACAATGTCATGCATAAAGAAAGAACAGAACTGTGCTTTGGTAAAGAGGCCAGGATCCATTCATTCTATACATTTGCATTTGTTGACCGAATGTAAATACTTGCTTGATGGCAAAGTTGTTAGTTAGGAAAAAGCAGCACCAAAGAAATTATGTTTTTGCAAATCACACATTTCATACAGGGCTTTATTCAGTAAGAGAGAAGTAATTAACACAACATCACAATATTTAATTAGCCTACCTTTTTCTTGAGGTAAGTTGATAAGTTGGTGTGAAATGCAACAATAGTGGTTTATTACTAATTCTATCAGAAACTGATTTTACAATGCTTCACATACTGTACTGCACTATGTCCAATTAAACATAAGTAGTTATGTTCTCTTTGTAGGAAACCATGCAGTTGTTCAGTTTTTAAAAGATTATTATTATTTATCATGATAGCAATAAAATACCATATTGTGCAGTACTTGTAATTAGAAGTTTTGTAATCACACAAATTAGGATCAAAAGGCTCATGGAATGGGAATACATCAGTGTTACAAATAAGACCTGGTACATTAAAACCTTGTTGTTACTTTACGTTGGCTCAGTTAACCAGTTATAATTGACTATGTATAGCAAATGCTGGTGTTAGCTATGAAGATATCAGATTAGAAAGCTGTTCTTTGGCCTAAAATTTAGATGTTAAAGTATTTGGTCCAAATAAATTGACAGTTGGTAATATTATGGTATTAATATAATATTTCATAGACTTTGTTAGTATGGCAGCTGACTGATGTAAGTGGAAGCTAACTTGTCTTGTTAGAGTAGCTAACGAACATTACTTGGTGATTATATTTATCAGTAGAGTAGGCTTTTTTGGATACATTTTTGCTGAAACTGTTAACTTGATACCTTTAGTTTGTGATGAAAATCAATGTAGCAGCTGAAAAATAAAGTGAATATGTATTCACTGAATTTGCAGTGAAAAATAATTATGTTTACTGAACATTGGACGCTCTGTTTAAAAACTGAGACACACATGGTTTATTTATTTACTTACTTGAGAAAAATGTGTTTTGTGGCTTACATTATACAAATTGATAAGATCTCACACACCCATAGGAGGGGCAGCACCGCACATACTAACACCCACATTTGAAAATGTCAACACTTTTGCTTTTGTTAGTGACATTCTTTTATATATGATTGCATTACATATGTAACACTGAATTTCTTGTTGAAACTTCCTTGTGAGCTCCACTTACTGCTGTCACCTTTACGGCATTTCCAAAAATTCAAAAATTATATTCAGTCATACTGAATGTATATCTTTTGCAGCTTTTGTGATGGTCATGGTAGTCAATTTGCTAGTGCATAAGAGTGCCTTACGTGAGTTTTGTGTTTCTCCTTTTGTAGGCAATTCAGAAAGTGCACTACTGGTATTACATGATTGAGCTGGGCTTCTACTGGTCCCTCCTGCTCTGTGTTTCTGTGGATGTCAAGAGAAAAGTATGCACTCTTCATTTAGGGCACTAGCCTAACACCAGTACATATTACCCTTGTATGCTTTAACAAAATACTGTATGATGTTCAGAGTGTTGCATACAGATCTATTGCTCTAGTTAGGTCAGATGTATTTGGTCATTTAGTTAAAACATCTACAGTAAGATATTATACACTTTTGTAAAGTATTGCATTTATTAAAAATGTTATATGTGTCTATATATGACACTTTAAAACAAAAAAAAATAGTCCACATTTGTGACCCCGCCAGGGAAAACCAGACCAAAGTCACTGGGCAACTTATTGAGATATCGTGTCAATATCGTGTCACTCACATTAGCAACAAAACTTAGCCGCTCTGTATTATTGCTGTAAATGAAAGATAATAGTCTCAGATATCTATCAGAGTACATATTTTGATCAAAAACAAAACTTAAATTCACAAAAAAGTTGTTTTGAAAAAAACAAATTTTGAAAAAAAAAAAAAAAAGAATGAGTTTGACCTGGTTTTCCCTGGCGGGGTCACATTTAGTCCGTAATAGTCAATGTTTACTTCTCTTCAAGGATTTCAAAGAGCAGATTGTTCACCACATTGCTACTATTTTCCTGCTTGGATTCTCATACTGTGCAAACTACATCCGCGTTGGCACTCTGGTACTGCTTGTTCATGATTCCTCAGACTTCTTATTGGAGGTAGGAACTGGGACATAACCAGTTACATTTATTACTCTTACTTTCTCACTAAAGTCCTGGTTTCATTTGGAGTTTGACGAGTACTTTCAAATGTTTTATGAACGTGTTTGAACTCATAACATTAATTCTGAACTAATATTTGTTGAGTTAATATAAATCTGATTTGAGGTCAGCTTACTTGAGATTAACTTAATGAAATATAGATTTTAAGAGCTTCCTTGTTCTCTCATAACAGTCTGCAAAGATGTTCAACTATGCAGGTTGGAAAAAGACTTGTGACTCACTGTTTGTGGTTTTTGCTGTGGTGTTCCTGGTGACACGCCTGGTTGTGTTTCCAAGCAAGTAAGACCTCTGTTGTGACAGCTACTTGAAATCAGTTATTTAATTAACCATTTGTGACTAATTTGTCTTGATTAGTTACTGAATAGTTTCAGTTGTTACTGAATAATAAGTCTTAATAGTTCAGTAATATGTCTGTAGTGAGTAAGTTGTTATCTTATTTGTTTACTTGGCAGTGATGTTCCTGTGAGTTATTTAACTGGTTGAAAAGTATTTTCTCTTGTTAGGGAAACAACAGATTTTGCTTTCAGGATTTTACTGGTGTCTGATCTTTTCCTTTTCCTCAGGATAATCTACACAACTCTGATCTTGTCAATGGAGGTTTTTGAACCTTTTGTGGGTTACTACTTTTTCAACGCTCTGCTGCTAGTGCTGCAAGCCCTTCACATCTTCTGGGCCTGGCTCATACTCCGCATGATTTACAAGTTTCTCTTCCTGGGCAAGGTGTGTGAATGAAAATGTTCAGAAAACTGGATATTTTAATAACTATTATTGTAAGTCTCACAGGACCTGACATGATCCCAGGTTAGTTGCAATGTAGACTTACCAAGGTTGAAGCAACTTAAAGTTGCTTGGAAATGGAAAACAGGTCTGTTGTTAGAACCTGAATGTTAATGCAAGTGGTAATCTTACAGCAACATCTAAGTATGTAGAGGTATTATGTGCACATAAAATGAAATATAATACAGATTAAACCTCAGTGTGTGAAGAATAAATGCTAGTTAAAGATAGCGACTCAGTAGCGGACTTGTTTTACTTGTACTACTGACTGTACATCCAAAGACACATATTAGAGGAATTTGGGAGAATTTTTAGAGGGAGTGTACCATTGTCTGTGGCAATATAGCACCAGAGGTTTAATACGTTTTCCTCAGATGTGTACTCTCATTATGAGATCCTGGCTCCATGAGACTAAATTACTTTTTAAACAGAGTTTAAGCAGAATTGTGGTGCTTTAGAGTAACCCCAGCATGGCCCTTATTTCTGCTAAGAATTGTAATGAGGATATTATGCTAATGGAGAACATTCCTTCTCTCTAGTAAAGGGCTAATGTCTACATATTTAATGGAAGGGAATTTTGACATTAGCATATCAATTTCCTGACGTTTGTTGTGAATTCCTCTTAAAAAATATCAAATGGATTATTTTACTGGATTATTTACTGAGGTGAGTCCCCCTTCAGTGCCCGCTGGACAGGGCATTCCATTACTTTAGCCAGTGCCAGTCCATCACTGTGCACACAGAGACATATTCTTAAGGGAAATCTAGAGTAACCAATTCACCTAAACTTCATATTTTTGGACTATACAAAATGTTTAAATGATGTGTATTCTCTTTTATGTTTAGGTTACTGTTTTTTGTTGTCTTTTATAATTTACTTAAAATGCTACTGTGTCTTAATCCTACTGTGAGCTGTCTGACCTTTGATATCTTTGCCTGCAGCTGGAGAAAGATGAACGCAGTGATGATGAGAGTGAGGCAGAAGAGGAGGCTGAAGAAGAAGAAGAAGAGGAAGAGGACCAGACATCCTGGAAGAAGAGAAAAGTTGTCTTGGACTCCAAACTGGCCATGATGACATCTAGCTGTGTTCTAAACAACATGGTCAGTCAGAGAGCCAATGTGTGCAGTAGAATTTCAAAAACCAGATAGCACCTGCTAATGAGAGAGAGAAAGAAAGAGCTATAAAGTGTAACTGAGGTTTCACTAAAATATTCTCAAATGCTTCTTCAGATCACTCATAAAAAGACATTGAGGTTACTGTTACTACTAGAGCCATTGTTACTTTACTGAAAAAAGACAGTGTTGGGTGAAGTTAGTTACAGTATATCAGTAGACTGAGTTTTGTGGTTACACAGAGATTTGAAGCCATGTAACTTGGATGCCGTTTGTAAAAGCTGGTATGTCTATGCAGTGCACGAGTGCTTTAGGACCAGGATTAGGAAGCACTAACAGAACAACATATATATACTGGTCTCTTTGCCATTTTGCATTCATTATTACTTAGAACACTGAAAAATCCTTTGTGAAAAATCATGCTTTTGTACATACGATGTTTCTGCTACAAGTGTGGTTACCTGTGCATTTTATTTTAATGTATTATAAAATATATTAATTGAAAATTGTCCGACTCACTGTTTTAAAGCATTACACTCTCAATGTTGTCCTCACTGGCACAACACAAACAAAACACAAACGTGCCCCACATTGTTTGGTGATTGATATTTTCATAAAACATCTACTTATTTTAATACCAACCACTGAACAACACAGAATAAAAATAGTTGACATTCATTACATATAAAACTCAAATCATTATGCCAAATATGTTCCTTGTTGATGATACATGATGCCTTTTTTAAGTTCCCCCTTTTGACTGATTCAGAAAATGATACTTTTGCAAGAAAAAGAACATGGCCAGCTCAGGTGCCTAGATTTGATTCATTATTTCCAGTTAACTGTGTCATCATGAGTAGTGCATTTCCAACAATTTGAATATAATATTGTAAAAATGTTTATCATTTAATTTAAAAGAGGCAAAATGTCATGTTTTATATTAAGTGCACAAACATTTCAACCTTTTTTGTTTTAATGTTGATCTTGTTTGAATAGTAATGAAGCAAGCAATTAAATATTCAAATAATTTGAGATTCTGGATTTCTGACTTTCATGTGCTATAAGTCTGAAACTCTTGAAATGTCATTTTACGTGTAATGAATATAACATGGTTATAACAAAGTTTATTGAGTTTTTTTTTTATTAATTTAGGAACCCAAATGAACTTTTTCCAAAGTATTGTTTTTTGAGGTAGCACTGAATTAGTGATTTCATTATATTTATTATAGATTAATATCTGTAACTATTAAATGTAACACACTTCCTCAGAATTATGCACATTTTAGTTTTCTTTGTGAAACAATCACTGTTAATGTTCTGTTTAGTCAATCTTTTTTTCCCTAATATAAGATTAAACAAGACTGAGATGATTTTGTAATTAATTTCTAATAATGAATTTGTAATGTTATGCTAATATTAATGTAGGTATAGCATACAAACATTTTACTACGTATATAAACACAAATGTTCTCATAGAACCCCTATTGACACTGGCATTTTAGTGCCCCCTTGTGGCTGTTTATATTCTCACACATAAGGGCCCGGTTAAGAGTAGTCTATCCACTCCAGATTTATCCCGTTATATATAAAATATTGGAAAAATCTGTGCCTATATAAACGTTTATCACCAATAAAAACGGAAACAGTTGTAATGATTAATGCTGTATTTTGAATGTGTATTTGGAATGTGTACGAATAAATGGTATCAAAAGTTCTTTAAAAAATAACGCAATTAGTTGTGTTTTTCTAACGCAACTCGTTTTGTTAAGTAAATGCTCGCTATTTCTGCTAATGCCAAGTTAGTGAGCAGCTCACACAAAAAGTGCTGTTTAAAAGTCCTAAAACTGATGTTTAACAGCATTTAAAAGTCTGACAACAACACTGGATTGTTTCATGTTTTTATGTTTAGAGAAAACCGTGTATTGTTCTCTATTAAAGGGATTAAAAGTTGACAAATTCCAATTTTGCACTAAAGCTCCATTCATTTAGGACTGTCTCAGCAGCGCCCTCTAGCATCAGAAAAACATAGACATCGAGTGGTAGATCTCCTCAGTATAAAGTTTCTGTGGTAACATGCTTCCTCTGTGTTCTCCAAGTCTCTGTGGCGCAATCGGTTAGCGCGTTCGGCTGTTAACCGAAAGGTTGGTGGTTCGAGCCCACCCAGGGACGAAAACTTTTTAACCCTCGATTTTAAATCATTTCTTATTGCTAGTTTTTTCATACAAGAACTTATATAATCTGCACACAGAACTGACAACAGCAAAGGCAACAATAAATAGAAATAGAGTTATATATTTTTATCTGCAATTACATGGTTTGGCCAGTAGATGTAGATGTTGTACGAAAAACATCAAAACTGCTGCAGTGGAGTTTATGCAGTTATATATACAATATACAACAAAAGAGGACACATCTCACATTTCTGCACATTTTTGATTATATCTTTTTTTTATGGGACAACACTATAGAAATTAAACTTGGATATAACTTAAGAGTAGTCAGTGTACAGCTTGTATAGCAGTATAGATTTACTGTCTTCTGAATGCAACACAAAGCCATCAATGTCCTAATAGCTGCAACACAAGTGAGCACAACTCACAATGAAAATGTCCAAATTGTGCCCAATTGTATTTGTTGTCCCTCCCTGGTGTCATGTAACCTGTTGGAGTTACAAGGTTCCAGGTGTGAATAAAGAGGAGGCCTGTTAAATTTGGTACTTTGGGTACAATCCTCTCATACATGCCATTGGATGCTCAACATAGCATATCATAGTAAAGAATTTTCTGAGGATGTGAGAAATAGAATTGCTGCTCTCCTCAAAGATGGCCGAGGCTATAAGAAGATTGCTAACACCCTAAAACTGAGCTACAGCATAGTGGCCAAGGTCATACAGAATGGGTTCCACTCGGAACAGGCCTCACCAGGGTCGACCAAAGAAGTTGAATCCACATGTTCAGCATCATATCCAAAAGTTGGCTTTAAAAAGAGACACATGAGTGCTGCCAGCATTGCTGCAGACGTTGAAGAAGTAATAGATCAGCGTGTCAGTGCTCAGACCAAACCACACACTGCATCAACTCAGTCTGTAAGGTCGTCATTCCAGAAGAAAGCCTCTTCTGAACCTGATGCACAAAAAATCCTGCAAACATCTGCCCACTTGTGGCCGTTTATATTCTCACACATTGCTAATACAAGGTCCAGGTTCAAGGTCCGTCCACTACAAGTTCATCCCGTTATATAAAAAATGAAGAAATTGCTGAAATGATGAATCTCCTCATTTTTGCATGTTTTTAGAATGTGCTTGAATACATAGTATAAAAAATATCAAACAATTAGTTGTGTTTTTCTAACGCAGGTCGTTTTGTTAAGTAAATGCTTGATAGTATTTCTACTAATGCTAAATTAGTGAGCAGCTCACACATAAATTGCTGTTTAAAAGTCCTAAAACTGATTTTAACAGCATTTAAAAATATGGCAACAACCCTGGATTGTTTCATGTTTTTCTGTTTTGAGTTGACAATTTTGCACTAAAGCTCTGTAGGAGCCCATTCATTTAGGACTCTAACGTCCGAGAAACATAGTCGGCATAGAGTGGTAGATCTCGGTATAGAGTTTCTGTGGTAAGACGCTGTCCAATATGAGATTGGATTATGGGCCTATCGCGTCGCCGGATGACATTGGAGCTGGCCAATCACGGCGCTCTACTCCACTGTGCGATGACGAGCTTTCAAACGCTCACTGAAGTGCGACATGTCACCTCATCAAAGTAAGTTTTTATTTTTCGGCTTAAATGGTCATATACGTTATTTTATGGTCTGTCACACAAAGAAATTTAGCATTTTGTCACATTATGTTACACAGCAAATTCAGTAAACACAGATCGCTAATGCTAATGCTAATGTTCACTAGCTAATATTAGTTTAGGGAGCTGGCGGTTTCTCTGATCATACAGTGGTGCTTGAAAGTTTGTGAACCCTTTAGCATGTCCTATATTCTGCACAAATACCCAGTTAAACAAATGAGACACAAGTATTATACTTGCTCATTTATTTATTGAAGAAAATGATCCAATATGACATATTTGTGAGAGGCAAAAATATGTGAACCTTTGCTTTGAGTATCTGCTGTGACCCCCCTTTACAGCAATAAGGCCAAGTAAAAAAAAAAAAATTGGTGATCATCCTTTTTCACCAAAAATGTTGGGTCGGGGGGGAGGTGTTTTTTGTTGTTTTTTTTTTAGATCGATGGTAGAAAAGTATGTAGCAAATATTAAAATGATGTTGAAAACGTGAAATGGGGTCACCATCATGCTTCTCGTCGCTGTATTCCTGGTAAAATGCATCTGGTGCAGAGGCGATTGCTCTAAGACTGCAAGGGAAGCTCAGCTTCCCTTAAAATGTCAAAAAATAAGTCAATAATATACTGTTGTGTGTACATGTCATTGACTAAATATGTTCTACAACGCGCTCAACTTTTGTTCAGAATCAGCTTCTTATCACTGGTAACGATGCGGCTTTCCTCTCACTCATTCCCGCAGCTTCACAGCGCTTT
>BRDA01029954.1:22889-34503 GCA_036984385.1 Crenuchus spilurus | reverse complement strand
CCCAATGCAGCAAAACAGGCCCAATGTTTCACCTTCAAATTAAATGCTAATCCTAGAGGTTCACATATGTTTACCACTCACAAATATGTCATATTGCATCCTTTTCCTCAACAAATAAATGAGCAAGTATATTTGTGTCTCATTTGTTTAACTGGGTTCTTTATGTACTTTTAGGACTTGTGTGAAAATCTGATGTTTTAGGTCATATTTATGCAGAATTCTAGAAAAGGCTAAAAGGTTCACAAAAGTTCAAGCACCATTGTACATGCTCCCTAGAGATTTCATGTTGGTGTTTTTTTCCTCAGCCAGAACTGTAAATGTTGAAATATTACATCCTGTTTATTCTACTATATTACAATGTTCATTTTACTCATGTTATGGAAATGTATGTTTATTATATATTAAATAGTTCAAATGCATGCTGCCTTGAGCAGAATTGATCCTGCATTCTCTTGAAATTTAGTTCATGGACAAATGTCATGATGATTTTTTTCAGATTTTGCTGGTGTAATTCAGAATTCATTCCATCAGTAATGAAGTCATTTTGGTCTAGATGCAGCAAAACAGATGCAAATTATGATACGACCACCACCATGTTTCACTGATGTGATAAGGTTCCAATGCTGAAATCCATTGTATTCCTTTTTCCAGATATAATGCTTCTCAAATGTTTTGACTTGTCCATGTTATCTTTAGCAAACTGTAGATGGGCAGCAATGCTCCTTAGTGGCTTTGAAACCTTGCTATACACACCATTGTTTTACAGTGTTCTCCTGCTGGTACATTGTTGTTAATATTAACATTTCATTACAAAAGAAAGGTCTTTAGTTGTTTAACAGTTACCCTGGCCTCCTTTCTGACCTTGTGTACTATTACTTGGAGTGATCGTTATTGGTTGAATACTTCTGGGAAGGGTGATTGTAATCCTTCCATGGGTACACAATCTCTCTGAGTGTGAACTTGTTTGAAAACTCATTTGATTTTTTTTGTAACCTTTTGCAACTTGATGAGGATCAAAAACCTCTTTTCCAACTTTTAATTAATTGTCAAATTAAGTAAATTATTACTGAATTTTTTATTCAATAAATAAATGACCAAGTATAATTCTAAATGAAATACTAAAGGGTTCACAAATGTTCTAACATCGGTGTCAGGAGGCCAATATGAACAGTATGTGCAGCTGAAAGATGGATTTGACAGTGATGTCAAATGGGCAAAAACTACCAAGAACCACTTAAAACCATTCTAAGGAAAATTAAACTACCTTCAATTAGAGGAGTTAGAGGAAACCAGGTTCTGTACTGGTTGGTGATTTGGATTCATTCTCATTTACCTTTAAGAGCCATGTTATTGAGTGCAGATGTGCTGAAATGAGAGGCTGCAGAAGGTTGGCTGTGGACAGTGCTGTAGTCCAGCTTAAAGGCCACAGCAGCATTGAAGGAGATGATTTTCCCTCAGGTTAATCATTAATAAACAGAATCTGCTGCCAGTCTTCTGTAAATAAGATAAACGTCCTGAAGGCTCTCACCTCAGTGACGCACCGTTTCAGACTCAGCACAGCTTTCATTAAGACTGGACGCTGTGGACATGACACAGGAGCTTCTGTGAACATTTATGTGAAGGTTTAGATGTTCAAAGTAGCACAGAAAATGTTCTTTTACTTGGTTATCTGAGATGTACAGCATTAGAGGAGTAGTGTATGACATATGTATCATCTGCAATTTCTGATGTGTTAATATCTGCAGCTGAGCCAATTAAATCTATAGATTAGTTTCAGTGTAATATGCCGATGAAAAGAACCAGTGGAAGTCCTGTGAAGATAAACACCTTTCATCCATCACAGCCAAAAAGGACTTACAGCAGCACTGATGACTTCAACTCAACTTGCAGTGAGCAGCAGGAGCTCCACAAAAATATGTTTTATAAAGACAGGTTTGAAGAAGAAGAGGATGATTCAGGAATCAAATCAGGTGAGTCAGTTCATTTATCTTTCTTCTGGTTTCTGTACAAATATATACAGTATATTTATATATATGTGTGTGTGTGTGTGTGTGTGTGTGTGTGTGTGTGTGTGTGTGTGTGTGTGTGTGTGAGTGAGAAGGTATGTAAACACTTGATTCATATAGACAATGTGTGGATGCTGAATCAGAAAATGAAAGCATGCAGATCTGACCCATTTTGATAAGGTCCAAATAGTGATAGCCATTCTAATGGGTTAGAACATCTCTAAAGCAACAAGGCTTTTTTTTTTTTTTTGGGGGGGGGGGGGGTTCCCTGTCAGCAGTGGTCAGTACCTAGTAACTGTGGCTTCCCAGATCTCAACATGAGCATCTGTTGGATGTGCGGGAACATCAAGCCCAATCTTTTGCAGCTCCAGCTCACAACTTACAGAACATAATGGATCTTCTGCTAACATTTTGATGCCAGATACAACAAAACACATTCAGAGTTCTTATAGAGTCCATAACTTGGTAGATATTTTGGTAACTGAAAGAGAACCAACAGCATATTAGCCATATTAGTATTGGTTTTAATGTTATGGCTGATTAGTGGATGAAATATTCTGAATTAAATATGCACAGTGAATGACAATGAAGTTTTTTTTTAATGGAAGCTTTTAGAAAATCATTTATTTAAAATTTTTAGATTGTTGTAAGAATTACTTCAATCATTTTAAGTCATTTTTGCTACCAAAAATTAAAGCAATTAAAAATGACCCACCAGTTGAAACAAGTGAAAAAAGTGAAAACCTGTATAAAATCAGTCAAATAATTGTATAACAGTCTTACAACATTAGACAGAGAAATTTAAATTTTTATATATACATTATTTTTCTTTCAGTAAAATGTTTTTTTCTCCTCATAGTTTTATCATAACAAAACATCCAGAATTTTCTCCTAAATGGTCACATTTTCTTGTTTCACTTAGAATAATAACTTATTCTTATTAACTAATAAATACTAGAATGTGAGTTTAAATTTTAGAAACTATTCCGATTTTTTTGAAGTTTTATTTAATCTTGTACAACTTTTACAAACAAAATGCGATTAAATGATACATAATATACTGCATGGATCTATTTACATTCATTTTAACTGAGTTACGTGTCTTGAGATTTGTCAATCAAGTAATTTTAAAATGATATAAAGTTCTGTTCATTATTCTACACGAATTAGCAGTTTTCTGCTGTCTGAATAAATGTTAATAAATGTTAATAAATGTTTTTAAAGTGCATATCACAGCCTGTATATATATCACAGGTCTGCAGGAAGGAGAAATTAAAAATTAATTTTATTAATCTGACAGAGGCTGATGAAAGCAATGGAACCATATCTTCTGAAGATGACTTGGAAAACCTTGAATATTCAAAGAACTTCCCGCTCAAGCATACGGTTCAGAAGAAAAGCATCAGTCAGATCATCAGAGACAAGAAGAAACAAACTCAGCTGACGCTTCAGTGGTACTCGTATATATATATATATATATATGCTTTATAGTCTCTATCACTCAAATTCATTTGGATTAGACTAGAAATATTCTTTTCTGATTTGCTGGCAGTATTAATTCTATACAATGAGACAAATGAAGCAGATCTGGTAACTCAATGATAACCAAAACACTTAAGCATGCTAAGCTTACTAGGTTGACATTATCCATATATGGCTAAAGACAGTAGCAGCTGCCACAAACTGGTTAGCTCTTAGATTACTCCTCATGTTCTCCTCAAATTCAAAAATACAGAAAAAGGCTGAAATATGTGGCAATAAATGTGATAATGGCTGTTGAGGTCACCAATTAATGAACAAAGCGGAGATCACTGGAGGCCATTATCCCTTACATCACATTTACATCACTATCAAATCATACAGTATACAACGCAGTAAAATTCTTTAAAATTTTAGCAACTTATAATTAGACATTGTTACTTATTTTCTGTAATAACGTTAACTCACTCTATTGGTTGTTCATTAATAAAATTATTTAAAATAGTAAATAATATATGATTATGAATGAAACAGTCTTATTATAAGTCTACAATGTTCTCAAAATTAGAAATGAAGACTAGAAATTGTTTTCACTTGATATTATTTATTGAAATGTGCATCTGGGCCTAAGCCTTAATGGTAAGATTAATGGAGAACCATAAAAATTTAAGATGAGGTTTAAAGAAGGGGAAGTTCACTGTACTTTATTGACTATTCAATATATATATATATCCCTCAAGTTACGTTACTTCTGTCATGTGATGAGGCAGCACATGAGAGCATTGAAGGAAGTGTTATGACTGGACTTGTGGAAGGAGTCCGAAGACGTGGAAGACCAAGAATAAGCTGGATGGATAACATCAAGACGTGGACTGGATTATCAGGTGCTAGCCTGCTACAAGCAACCAGAGACAGATGGCATTGGAGAGAAGTGACTCATCTGTGCAGCCTACCATCACGAAGTGATGATGGCGTGTGACATGACATATATATAGGTTGTTTTTCAACTTTTTTGTTGAAAGGTCAATAAAAGTAACATCCCCTTTAAACCTCATCTTAAATCTTTAATGGTTCTCCATTAATCTTACGATTAGGCCCACTCTGAGTGAAAGCTGACACAGATTTGTGCACTCAATATAATGAATGCACATCTCACAACAACAAGTGGTACTTGGTTTTTACTCTTATTGTTAAAAAATATTTTCTGGAATTAATAAGCACACAATTAGCCAATACATTGTTACATTGTGCACAAATGTGAATGGCCTCTTTAATCCATGTCTGAGGACCCGACTATTTACGTATGTTCTGTTTATTAGGCTTGAAGAAAATTATATTGTTTGTGAAGGAGTGTGCTTGCCTCGCTGTATCCTCTACACTCATTATCTGGACTTCTGTCGGAAGGAGAAGTTAGATCCTGCCTGTGCTGCCACTTTTGGGAAGGTAAACCCAATGATTCTGCAATTTCATACAATGTGAACCCATATCATAGAAACCCATATATTAAAGTGCTCATATAAAACAAAACCTCATATTAAAACCTATTTTATACTAAAAAAACATATAATATAGGGCCAGTATAATAGAAAATCTTACATTAAAGGGTTCATATCACAGAACATTTTCATTGTCAATGTTTGTAACATTTGTAACTGTAAAACTAGAACATTTAGAATTCTTTGTTTTGTGATGTCACAGCTACCCATTCATTTACATAAACCACCCTAATTAGGCTTTAAACATTTAACCCTGTGCCTTCCAATCTGAAGCATTTCAGCCTAGACTGCTTTGTGAATGAAGGACAGTACAGTACAGCCAGTGAAAGCAGAATCCATTTACATATGTCAATCTAAAGAGAGTACTACAAATAGCCTCTTAAATTCTATATGTTAAAAATGATCATGTAAACATGAATAAGAGTGTTTATAAATAATATTAATGTTTTTAGTACATCAAACCACACAAATGCTATAAATGGACTTCAGGGAAGACTGGGAAAATGTACGATTGGGGCCTTTAAATTCAGTAATGAACACTCATGATACTGAATGTATGTGTCTTATAAAACTGTAGACTATACGGCAGAAATTTCCTCTCCTTACAACCCGGAGACTTGGCACCAGAGGACATTCAAAGTAAGTCACATACTGAACATAGAGTAATCATTGATCTGATAGATCAAGTTTAAATGTCTCAGTGCTCTTATGCAGTTTATCATGTGTTGCAGATATCACTACTACGGCATTGGGATTAAGGAGAGCAGTGCTTATTATCACTCAGTATACTCAGGAAAAGGGTTAACCAGGTACATCTACAGTAATACCTAATAAAGCATTTGCTGTTTTCCATTTCTGAATGGATCAGAAGACTAAGGCACTGACACTATGATCAGAGGATTGTGAGTTTGAATTTTCTATGATACGGACCCTTCATGCTGTTTGCCATTGACAGCTGGGGCCTGAGAGAGCAAACTTGGTCATGCTCTCACTGGGTGGTCTCTTTACCCATCACAACTGCCATCCAATATCCACTGGCTCGGGTGTTTGCCAGGCTCAGCCTCAGAGCTGGGGATTCTGCGCATTCTTCCGAGTCCAGCAACGATGTATAAACAGCAGATAGAAAAGAGGTCTTGGGTTCAAGTCTCCATCTGGGTGGAGTTTCCATATTCTCCCCTCCCAACAAAAGAAAACAAAACATGGAGATCAGGTGCATTTGATACTCTAAAAAGTGTGTGCATGTGTGTGACCAGTGATGAATTGGTGCCATCTCCTGGGTTTAGCTAGGATCATGTAATGCCCTGCCCTGTGCCTGGTGAGAGGGTAGGGGCCTAACCATGATCAGGATTAAGTGGATGGGATGATGGATGGATGATACAGTAGCTACTACAACAGCAGCCAACAAATATAGAGCATACATGATAACAGTTAATATATTTATTTAAAAAGTGCTATCAAGTCAAGTAAATCTGACAACCATATGGATAATGTTTCTCCAGAACAT
The DNA here is from genome assembly GCA_036984385.1 of Crenuchus spilurus. Classification (NCBI taxonomy): domain Eukaryota; kingdom Metazoa; phylum Chordata; class Actinopteri; order Characiformes; family Crenuchidae; genus Crenuchus; species Crenuchus spilurus. The sequence continues at coordinate 28,018 of BRDA01029954.1, read as the reverse complement.
CTTGTCTACTGTTTGGTTCTTCAGGCTTCTAAATGGCTCATAGAGTCACTGCAAGAAGTGAATCATACTAATGAATCATAGGCAATATACCCAAGAACATGAAGATACAAGATAAATGTTCAGCTTTGATATAAAATGGTGTATTAAATAACTTTAGTGAGCCATCTTTTTATGTTGAACTAACTTTTTAAAAACACACTGGCTTAAGTGCTTTTTGACTGTACAATGTTCTTGTGATTTTTAACAGGTTCTCTGGAAGCAAACTCAAAAATGAGGTTAGTATTAATATCTGAATTTCCTAGTTTGGTTATGTTTATCACATTCTACAAAATAATTATTCCAACTTAATTTATTCATTAATGTTAATTGTCCTAATAATGAATGAAATGGCTATTATATAATGTTCATAATGTAAACATGAAATGTTAATATGATCATTCATAAAGCATGTTAATGTATTGTTTTTAATTCACAGGGAGGCTTCACACGAAAATATTCACTAAGTTCTAAAACAGGAACACTACTCCCAGAATTCCCCAGTGCACAGCACTTAGTACTGGATGACTCTGTTTCAAAGGACAAGGTTTGCTCACTGTGGTTTCACTTTAAAGTACATCCAGAAATTATATTTATACTTACCTCAGATGTAGTAGATCACCCAAGACATGTTCAGTCCAAATATTGTTTTTATAGTTTAAAATTTTAGCTGCTAACATTGCTAACAAACACTAGAACTCAATAGTCACCTAAATAGCCTGAAAATAGCCTGAATAACCTGAATAAAACCTCATCGCTTCAGACAGCAGCAGGACTGATCCTGGCACAGATTCCTCCATAATTATGATAGTCATTGCTGAAAGTGTTTCTAAAAGGCACAATATGTAATATTAATTCTTTTAGCAGAATTTAAGATAATCACTAATAAAAATGATTAAAAACACATCTAATCATTATAAACTAAGAAGTCGTTTGATTATTTTACCTTAGAATAAGCTGTTTATATCTACATTGGTCGCGGGTCGAACACCGACTGAGGCCGCCATGTTGCATTGCCATGTTTCTACAGTAGTTCGAAAAGGACAAACAGGCTAGCAAACTGAAAAACTGTTTGTGTTATAATGACGAATTGGCCACTCAAATTCGATGGTGCTGTAGCTTTGTTTTACCATTAGCTGACATAAAACAGGAGAAGAAGAAGAAATAAACATATATGTCAATAAAACCTCAATAGGAAGTAATACACGAAGGAGAAGCAAGAATAAAGGTTTTTTGGTTTATTTGTTAAGATGGCGGAACATTCTTATGCTCGTCTCAGACAGTGGCTGTTTACCAACACAGTTTGTACACCAACCTTCACTGACGTAGATTATTAAGCCGCCCCCTCTGGTTTTCCCGGACTGCTGGTTACGGTCTGCTCAGAAGAGCTGCCGGCCGGCGAGCTGGAAGGCCGCATCCGGCATGCTCTGGTTCAGCCATGTTTCTGTAAGACAAATCACTGCGCAGTTCCTCATCTCCTCAGAAACATTCATCCTCAGCCACAGGAGGTCCAGCTTGTTGTCCAGAGACAACAAACAAAGGGCCGTCACTAGCACCTACGGGCCTTTAGCCCGTTTGCCCCGCTTCTGATGCCGGTCTCGTCTCTTCCTCTCGGCCTGTGTTCTACTCCAGTGGGCCGGTGTCCAGAGAAGCCGTAGTCTGCTCAGCTCAGCCCGAACGTTATTATCCAGAGTTGCTGCTTCTGTGGCTAAACTGTCTTATCTGCATGAGTTCAGTTCGGCTGTAACTCAGCCACCTAGGGCGCATGAATTATTACAGTATCAGAAGTTACATAAACAGACATAAACAGACATTTTTTTAAAAAAATACTTTTTACTTATAAACCTTTTTATTACTCATTTTTACTACTTATATTTTTTATGACTTATTTTCTCCTTTCTTTTAACCTGCAGCCCTTTGAGATCATGTGATGTGAAGGGCACTATAAATAAAATGTATTATTATTATTATTATTATTATTATTATTATTATTATTATTATTATTACATAAAAAGTACTAAAACTGGGTATGATAGGAGTGTGAGATGCCTCTGCGTGCCACCGTGAAAAAAAAGTATGATGTGTTTACTTTGTTACATTATCTTGTCTTTTGTACAGAAAACAGCTAACGTTTACAATAGCACTACTGAAGTGCAGAAAATATGTTCTGTCTGCATTGTAGCTATGATAATTTTACATATTACATTTTCTAAATTTCTAATTAAAATTAATCTTACCACTTGACATATCACTAGTTCTAAAGCTGCTATTAGACATCGCGTTCAGGAGTATCAAAGATTTGACACCTTACGGTCACTGCAGAGACTTCTTCATGTATGGAAGGGAGGGGCTGTGGAAATAGTTTTCAGTTGGTTGCAGTATGGAAACTAAACCACTAGATGTCGCTGCAAACTACATACTGTGCCTTTAATCAGTACGTCCTGCTCTGAGGTACTTGTCCAAGATGGCAGACACAGCATTCAGCTACACAAGTTTTTGTTATTTTTAGCAGCTCTGAGTAAGTTTTATTGTGTCCTAAACAACATGAACTTGTCTGTGAGACCTTAATGGAGATGTAGGTTTTGTGTATTTTTACAGAAAAGCCAGGGCTTTTTAGGTGATTATTGGGTTATAGTGTTTGTTAGCATTGCTAGCCTCCCTGTCTTTGGACTCTAAACATGGCTTGGCCAAAGATCTATATCTGAGTGAAAAATTGTGTAATTGTGATTTCTCAGTGAATTATTATTTTTAAGAAAAGTTGTTAAGTGGTTAATTGGCCTTCTACATATCTTAACATATTTGTCCCTCTTTTTCATTTTTAGGTGGACACTTTGATAATGATGTACAAAACTCACTGTCAGTGCATTCTGGACAATGCTATAAACGTCAACTTTGAAGAGGTATGATACATATAATATACAGTACATATAATGGGATTATATTGTGATATACTGCAATTACAATATGCTTTGTGATATATTAAAATATGAGATGTGAACAATAATCTAAAATTTTCCATTTTAGAGAAACTTACACACTCAGACTACAGAACACAGAAATAGTCTCTTTATTTACTACCCAAAGTGCCAGTGAACCTACACATCTTCTGAGTTTTTCTATGAGATGTTGATTAAAAAAAAGTAAGAAATGTAATAAGTTTTTGTTGGGTAGCTTTTGGAGACATCACTGTTCTGATGTTTGGTTCCTATCACCACCACTGTCAGTGATTCTGACTTTCTGTAGAATGAAGCATTTTACATCAAACTTTGTTTACAGTTTGAACATTTAGTTATGCAATAATTCAGAAAATCAGGGTAATTTATCTTTTCTATTTTGGAACATGAACACAATCATATGGCATACTATTTTGACCAAAATCATGAATTACATGAATATGTTGATCATTCAAAACACCAAAACAGGCTCATCTGATTGGTCAGAATGATCATAGCACAGTTATTTTCTCTTTTTTTTACCCCAATTTTATCCCAATGTGTTTTTAGTAGCCAAATGACCTGCCCCTTTATTAACTCTCCCTATCACTAGAAATGTCCCTGACTCTTGGGAGGGGCAAACGAGCATAGGCCTCCTCCAATACAAGTGACATCAAGCCCTTTTTTTCCAAACTGCTGATGATACATGCAGCTAGCATGCTCAGAGGAAAGTGCAGACCTCCACTTCTGATGAATTGCCTGGCAGACACCCGATTCAGTTGACATTGCAATTTTGCTCTCTCTGGCCCCGGCTACCGATTGCAAGCAGCATGAACTTGTGATCTTCGAATCATAGTGGCAGCATCTTAATCCGCTGAACCACTCAGGGTTATGTTCAATTTGGTTAGAAAATCAATATACATACAGTAATGAGAGATAAACAGTATAATGAGCAAAAACGATTCACTCCTAAGAACCTCAATCTAATTTTGTGCTTCAGATCCAGAACTTCTTACTCCACTTTTGGCAAGGCATGCCTGACCACCTGTTACCTCTTTTGGAAAACCCAGTAATTGTGGACATCTTCTGTGTTTGTGACTCCATACTTTACAAGGTAAACACAATTCAAATGCTTCTTTGAGTTGTAACAGTTCTATGTAACCATTGTCTCTAGTAAAGAAACAATAAAGAACCATTTTAAGAGTTAATATGCTGGTTTCACAGACATGGGTTAGACTTAGTCTTGGACTATATTTCAGTGTGGATGGATAATTATCACTGGAAATTTTTTTAGTGTAGGTTTAGTCTAGGAAATTTGACCTTACAAAAATCTTATGTGGATCCCTAAAGAATGATGATGTATTAAACTAATGAGATGTATTAAACATTTTTAAGTTTAAAAACTACACATAATGTAAATGTTCTAAGGTTGAACCTGTAAATTTATACCAGTATCTGTCTAGAACAGGGGTGCACAATACGTCGATCGCGATCTACCAGTCGATCGCAAAGGTAGTGTGGGTAGATCGCATGGCATTTAAAAAAATAGACGTCAGCCTATCATCCGTCACTTGAATGACATACAGGGAGACCGGTCGAGCAATAGGACCCAGTGGGAATCCAAGCCGCTCTATCTGAAAATCCTGTTTCACTTTAGACTGCCCACCAGCTCATTCGATTGGCTCTGCCGTTTCTTGCTAACGTGTGATTGGCCGTGTCTGCTATAGTTTGCGCGCACGTATTGGGTTTAGTTTATCGTCTGGTATGTGTGTGACACTAATGCTACTCCACATCTTACAGACGGTAAGTTACTCACGTAAACAAATTGATCACATCTACCAACACAGGATGATGACTACATTAATAAAGTTTTATTATAAAACGACAACATTATTTATAACATCGCAACCGGTACAGCTCCAGTGCGCCATACCCACTGCAGTAGTGGGTCTTCGTGAACGCCCAACATGTGTCAGTATTTTGTAAATACTTAACAAGTAAAGTCAATAACATATGTCAACACAACACGACCGAATCACAAAATAATTACATCAGTAGTAGGACACAACCATCTACACTAGTTAAACAAATGCACTCATTGAATGGCAGACATTCTACACCTCATCGTAATCACAGTGTGTGTATGGTCTGCTATTTGAT
>BRDA01029954.1:0-22879 GCA_036984385.1 Crenuchus spilurus | reverse complement strand
GATAGAGATAGAGAGAGAGAGAGAGAAAGCGTTTGTGTGTGTGTGTGTGAGAGAGAGAGAGAGAGAGAGAGCGAGAGAGAGACTGAACGTCTGTTCACGTGACGCTCCGCCAGTATTTTGACTGTATTACTGACTGATGACTATTAACTTGCGGGATTTTTCGACATGTATGTCTTGTCCCACTCCCGCGACGACTGTACTGACTAACCTACCGCTCCCGCAAAAGACATAAATTGTCAGTATATTTATAAATAAATATGTCTTGCATTTTATATTAGGTAGATAATTTTGACTTGGTCATTAGATAAGTAGCTCGCAGTTCCTTAAAGTTTTAAATAGTACTTCACCAACAGTAAACTAAATGTGGAGTTTTTTGTATCATTTATATTTCATTTTTAGTTTAAGTCTAGGCTTACGCTTAATCTAAGACTCTAGAACCAACTATATGTGTTTGGGAGATGATCTTGATTTGGAGAATGTGCCGCTGAGAAGCTGTTTTTTCTTCTCAGGTTCTGACAGATGTTCTGATTCCAGCTACGATGCAGGATATGCCTGAAAGGTTTGTCTTATGTGAGGTGTATACCTTTGTCCAGGGCCGATTCTAGGAACAGAGCATTAGGGGTGATAAGCATCCAATGAGTCTAGCAGCTCCACAGCCTCCACACTGATCAACCCATTTACAGATTCAGAGGATATGATGGACACAAACTATAACACAGGTGGCAAGTGTGTTACTTTCAATTTAAACATCTTATCAGCAAGTATGATTGTAATAAAACTACTGGACACACATACATTTTTAGATAATTTTTCACAGTAGCAGCTACATTCTCTATTATCTGCTTTAATATAAATCACAAAAAACAGAAATCACTGCCTAAAACAGTCATTTCACTACAATCTATAGACAGCTCTGCTTTTAGTCTGTTCATATGAGCTATACTACAGCTACATCACTTACTGTTTAGGAAAAATGAGTTCAGCATTTAGGACTACTCACATTTTTGATTATTATTTTAGGGCTTCTGACCACCCTACTGTGGGCAAATGACACATCATTTTCAGCTGAACCTGGCATTTTTTCTTCAAAAACAGTAAAATATCGATGACTGACTGGCTCACCACACACACACACTCTCTCTCTCTCTCTCTCTCTCTCTCTCTCTCACACACACACACACACACACACACACACACACCCACACACACACACACACACACACACACACACACATTAGGAATTGTGTGGTCATCATTTATTTCACCACATCTTCTGTTCTTTCATCCTAATTCTATAAGATTAATGAGCTAATACACATTACAATAGGAGTGTTACATACATTGGCTTGTAAAAGTATTCATACTCCTTGAACTTTTTCACATTTTGTCACCTTACAACCACAAACTTAATTTGTAAATTAAAATGTATTTTATTGAGATTTTAAGTGATAGAACAACACAAAGTAGCACATAATTGTGAAGTGGAATGAAAATGATACAAGGTTTTCAAAATTTTAATCAAATAAAAATCTTAAAAGTGTGACGTGCAAAAGTATTCAGCCCCCTGTACTCTGATACCTCTAAACAAACTCCAGTGCAATCAATTGCCTTCAGAAGTCACTTAATTAGTTAATAAAGTCCAGCTGTGTGTAATTTAGTCTCAGTATAAATACACCTGTTCTGTGAAGGCCTCAGTGGTTTGTTAGAGAACACAAGTGAACTAAATCCCACAGAGCATCAGTGGCAAGACATGAAAATTGCTGTTCACATACGCTTTCCATCCAATCTGGCTGAGCTTGAGCTATTTTGCAAAAAAGAATGGGCAAAAATCTCAGTCTCTAGGTGTGCAAAGCTGGTAGAGCCATACTCCAAAAGACTTGCAGCTGTAATTGCAGCAAAAGGTGGCTCTACAAAATATTGTTATAGGGGGGCTGAATACTTCTGCACGTCACAATTTTAAGATTTTAATTTGATTAAAAATTTTAAAACAATGTATCATTTTCATTCCACTTCACAATTATGTGCTACTATGTGTTGGTCTATCACTTAAAATCTCAATAAAATATATTTAAGTTTGTGGTTGTAAGGTGACAAAATGTAAAAAACTTCAAGGTGTATGAATACTTTTGCAAGCCACTGTAAGCCCTCATCTCTGTCCAGTTTACACAGTGAACAGAGCCTGACTGACAAAGTGTAACAATATTACATATGTAAACTTACATATTTTTTCTCATATTTTTAGGGGTGCTTGGACTCAAATTAGCGGTGCTTCAGCACCCTTAAAAAGGGCTGAGAAACGCCTATGGCTTTGTCATTGGTATTTAATCACTGTTGAATGCTGTTGTGTAATTTTAGGAATTGTCTAGTCTCTTAGCAGATATTCGTAATTTTGCGAAGCACTGGGAGCACTGGATGGTGTCTTCTCTAGAAAATCTCCCAGACATTCTGTCAGACAAGAAACTGCCAATTGCTCGCCGATTCATTTCCTCTTTAAAGCGACAAACTTCCTTTCTACACCTCGCTCAGGTCAGTTACCTGCTGCAGTTTCAGGTTATACTCTTTAAAATAAGGCTTTTTCATTGGTTCTTGGATCCCTTTTTTCTTCTTAGTTATGTTATGATTTTTCTTCCTGTAGATTGCAAGACCTGCCCTTTTTGACCAAAATGTTGTGACCTCTATGGTGAACGATATTGATAAAGTAGATCTAAACAGCATCGGCTCTCAGGCACTTCTCTCTAATACTAGCGAACAGGACCTGGATTTCTATTCTGAATGTAAGTACTACACTTTCATTTTGTTCTCAGAGATGCTTTCAGTTATTTAATTTCCAGGAAAAATCAGTCATGAAATACAAGAAAATGTTGGGAGAGTATGGAAAATGCAAATAAAAAAATTGCAGTGTTTACTTTGACTTTTATTTCATTGCAAACAGTATGAACCCAAGATATGTCAGGTTATATTTTCTGGTGAACTTCATTTCATTTGTTAATATACATCCGTTCATGCATTTCAAACATGCAACACATTCCACATGCAATATTTACCACTTTGTAATGCTGACATTCATTCCAACAACACTTCAAAGACATTTTGACACTGAGGATCTGTCAGGTCCTGTGTAGTATTATTTTCTCTGTATCGTTTAATAACTTTATGAACTCTGACTTTCCTCTGATATATGTTCTTTAGCTATTTTGGATAATCATGACTGTTTTGCCTGGAAATGAAATTATCAAAGTGGCAGTCTCTGACTTTTTCCCAGCACTATATGGTGAATGTGTGTCTTGTTGTAAACATCATATTAAATCCTGAAACTCCTCTTCCTCCTCTCATCTCATAGATGACTCTATTTCAGTGTTTCAAGAGTTAAAAGACCTCCTGAGGAAAAATGCCACAGTAGAGTCTTTTATTGAGTGGCTGGACTCTGTGGTAGAACAGAAAGTCATAAAGGTTAGTTTAGACTAAGACATACAGTCAGCAGCCCCACAACAATGTTCACTGTTAGAATGAATATTTTTCTCATGTTTGTTCAGCCTAGTAAACAGAATGGCCGCTCGGTTAAGAAGCGAGCACAGGATTTTCTGCTCAAATGGAGCTTTTTTGGAGCTCGAGTGATGCACAACCTTACTTTAAACAACGCTACAAGCTTTGGTAAGTTATCACAGTGATTTGCTTAATAATTTTGTATTATGTCATTTCCAACAGTCATGACAAACTCTAACTGCACATTACTGCATGCAAATCCACTGAAGCTAAGCAGGTCTGGGTCTATTTAGTGCATGGATGGGAGACCTCCAAGGAAAGCCTTGTTTGTATCCTGGAAGTGATGTTAGTGTAACAACAGGTAGCAATAATATTTTGTTCAGTGTGGATACCAATGTCCCAGTGCATTGACAAGGAGACTGCACTGTTTAAGTAATGATGGCGTCTTTCAGAGGAGACATAAAGCCCAAGTTCAGATTATCTGCAGTCTGTGTGTCTAGAAAAGTACCATAAAAATGTAATCTATCTATCTATCTATCTATCTATCTATCTATCTATCTATCTATCTATCTATCTATCTATCTATCTATCTATCTATCTATCTACATAGGATAAAACAGCCTCAAATATGCACTTATAATAGCCAATCAATTATATATCATTAAAAATAATCATTAAATTTAGTTTTTAAATGTAATTGTCAGCGTTCACCTTCATAACTAAGGTACTAAAGGAACAATCTCTTAGGGATACTTATCTAGTATGCTTAGATTCATTTGCATTGTTTTATACTACATCTACTGTAGTTTTTAGTAAGATAACTTTCATTTAAAAAGATAATGTGTTGCTAGGTAGTTGTATAGGTTGATGATGTGTTGCTAGGTGTGTTTTAGTACATAAAACTCCCTAAATCTTTTCAGAGTTAAAGAAAGCACAACATATCTCATACTGTAGTTCATATAAGGTACTCTTAAATGCCATAGTGCACCTTTAAGCATAAAATCACATTGCTGTACTTGTGAATAAATATGTATCTGCACAAAATGACAGCGTAAAATATGTTTTGTTAAATGCTGTTATTTCTTTTTAAAATTATATTTTCTATGCTGTAAACCTTCCCATCCATTTGGCTACAATACCACAGTGTGCCATAAAATGTAGTGACCCATCCAAAATAAACAAAGCATTATCTCTTAGACACGTGGGCTGTGATTAGAAGTAGCTCTGTCCTGTCTTTTTTTTTTTTTTTACTTTTTAGGTGACCCTGTAGACACACAAACACACATGTTTGTATTACTATATTTGACATTCCTTTGATTAATACCGAGTACTACTGAACACATTTTCTTGTAATGACCAGCAAAATGTCCCACTCTACAGATTTGTCTTGTATTCCTATTGTTATGAGGATATTTAGTCCCTACAAAGAGTTAAATCCAAGGCTACATACACTAAACCAAGCAGCTTCACTTGGAGAGGCTGACACATGACCTCACCCATCACACAGCAGCCAGAGATGAGTGCCATTAGAACAAGGATAAAAGTATATTTTGAAAAGGCCTGAAAAGCTGAGCAGAATGTTTCTGTTTAAACTCTGACACTTTTACATCAGATCAGTAAAAAGTGCTCTCCTTCACCTCTGCTTTTAGCAGATTTTAAAGGCACAAACAGCAAGTCCTTTAACATCACTACTTTAGCACTTTCAGAGCATTTTTATCTTCTTTATCTGCACTGATTTGAAGATATTCTGCTTTAGCAGAAAGAGACCTTGTTAGATGACTACTATGATCTCAAGTGTGGTGTTCTCAGTTGGTTACTATAGTCTCCGGGGCGGTGTTGTTGCATGTTCGCTATGGTATCTGAGGTGGTGGTGTTAAATGGTTGCTATGGTCTCCAGGGTGTTGTTGTTAGATGGTTACTATGGTCCCCAGGGTGTTGTTGTTAGATGGTTTCTATGGTCTCCCATTGGGTTTTTTTAACGGTTTGTTATTTATCAAGTTTATTTGACTATTATACTAGTTAAAAGCTGAATAAATAGATTGAATAAAGTGTCTTGTAATTAAATAACAAATTATTTAAAATGTACTTTTCAGGCTCCTTCCACCTCATTAGGATGCTGTTGGATGAATATATCTTGCTGGCGATTGAAACACAATTCAATAATGACAAAGAGCAGGACCTCCAGAACCTACTAGATAAATACATGAGAAATGCAGGTATGTGCTTACTTTACTGTTTTATTACGTTTTAACTTACGTTCTAAGCTAAATATAATGTATTTGTCATTTCAGATGCAAGTAAGGCAACATTTACAGCATCTCCGAGCTCCTGCTTCCTGGCCAGTCGTAATAAAACAGGGCTTGTGACCAGCGATTCATCCGTTAAGAACGAGACACACCCAGAGTATTCATACCTAAGTGTGTCAGGCACTCAACATGGGCTTGGAACCAGTATGGTGGTCTACCAAGATCCAGAATCAGACAGCTTCACTTTATCTGGTATCCTTGACATCTAAATAATCACAATTATTAAGACCTAATCATGTCCCATGTGTTCTTGATGGTCATTACATTACAAACAAGCACAGTGATAAAATTGTATGTAATATGTTAAACACTGAGGCATGCTCCACCCACACATGCCTTCTTTTATTTCAACTGTTGCAAAATGTAAAACTTTTTAAGCTGTCTGGGTAAGTGACATATTTTAAAAATCTACTGTAATTTGACTGGAACAATTTTCCATAGATAACATCTCATAAATCAAGTGAAAAACACCTACATCCCCAAATGAGAAAAAAGTTGGGACAGTATGGAAAATGCAAAAATAATTATTCAGTGTTTCTTACATTTACTTTGACTTTTATTCCATTGCACACAGTATGAACCCAAGATATTTCATGTTTTGTGTAGTGAAGTTCATTTCATTTGTTAATATACATCAATTTCTGCATTCAGTCCTGAAACACATTCCAAAAAAGTTGGCAAGGGATCAATTTAGGGCTAGTAATGATGTAAAAAACAACAACTAAATAATGATTTGATTTCAATCACATGTTGTCAACAGATATAAAAAGCTATATCCAGGAAATGCCGAGTCTTTGAGAAGCAAAGGCAGGCATTCAAAAAATGTGTGAATGATTGAAATGTTTAAAAACAATGTTTATCAAAAAATATCAGAAAGTATTTGCAAATGTCTCCCTTTGCAGTGCATAAAATCATTAAATGATTCAAGGAATCTGGAGGAATTTCAGCACATAAAGGGCAAGACTAAGCTGATCCACAATTTCTCAGACAGCACTGCATCAAGAACCACCAATAGCTCATATAAGATTAAGATGAACCAATTTAGCCAATGTAATTTTCACACAACGGAATTTGACCTCTGCATTTAACCCATTCGTGCAGTGAAACACACACACACACACACTAGTGAACAGCAAAGCGGTGGGCAGCCCTTATCCACCGGTGCCCGGGGAGCAGTTAGGGCGTTAGGTGTCTTGCTCAAGGGCACTTTAGTCATGTCCTATCTGGGGATTGAACTGGCGACCTTCCGATCACCTTCTGGTCACAAGACCAGATACTTACAATGTCTGCCCCCAAGCACATAGGCAAGGGATTGCTTTGGCAAAACTTTGTCAAGCACTACAATACAGAATTACTTTCACAAATCCCACTGGAAACTTTATTGTGTAAAAAATTTGTCTTATCTTAACCATGTCCAGAAGGCATTACCTTCTCTGTGCTTTGAGACATCTGGGATGGACCATCACAGAGTGGAAAGGTGTATTGTGGTCAGACAGATCAGAATTCCAGATCATTTTTGGAAGAAATGGATGCTGTGTGCTCCAGACCAAAGACAAAAACTACCACCCAGACTGTTATCAGCAAAACATCCAAAAGCCAGGGTCTGTCATGGTATGGAGATGAATCAGTGCCCTTGACAAAGGTACTTAACACTTCTATAATGACAGTATTAATGTAGAAAAATACACTGAATTTTTAGATCTTTTTCAGGGATGTCCACACAATTTAACAAGACAGTGTAAAACCATATGCTGCACACGTTACAGTGGCATGACTGTGGAAGAACAGTGTATGAAAACTGGACTGTCCTACCTGCAGTCTACAGTAGAGAATGTGGAGAAATGCCACAGCAGCATTCCCATTACTTATTTAAGACATGTTTTCATGAAGAAAGGAACAATATTTAACATTTAAGGATCATTTAATCACTTTGGATCTTCCGTGCCAAAACATCTATTAAGTGTTGTGAGATGGAATGTGAACATCACAAAGTGGTAAATTCTTTACAAGAAATTAAATTAAGTTGACCAGACAAAACATGAAATATATGCTGTCTGCAATGACATGAAAAGTCAATTTTTTTTTCCCATACTTCCCAAATATTGTATATTTGTGGCTGTAGAAATGAGTCTCTACATTTGAGAAGTTGTATTGACAAAGCTTAGAGTGGATATAAAAAGTCTACACACCCCTGTTAAAATGCCAGGTTTTTATGATTTTTTAAAATTAGACCAAGATGAATAATTTCAGAACTTTTTCTACCTTTAATGTGACCTATAATCTGTATAATTCCATTGAAAAAGAAACTTAAATATTAAATAAAAATAATAAAGGTCTAAAATTATGTGGTTGCATAAGTATGGACACCCATAAACTAATACTTTGTTGAAATAATCATGTGAATTTATGACAGCATTGAGATTTTTTGTGTCAGAGTCTATCAGCATGGTACATCGTGACTTAGCAATTTTTGCCCACTCTTCATTGCCAAAGTGCCCCAAATCATCTGTGCAGCCCTCATCAGGTCAGCGCACAGGTTTGTATTTGGATTCAGGTCTGGGCTCTGGCTCCAAAATGTTGATCTTCTGCTGAAGCCATTATTTTGTTGATTTTTGGGGTCACTGTAGTGCTAAAAGATGAAATTCCTCTTCATCTTTATCTTGTTAGCAGAGGCCTGAAGGTTTTGTACCAAATTGACTGATATTTAGAATTGTTCATAATTCCCTCCAGCTTGACTAATGTCTTGGGAATGTTTTGTCCCTTTCTAATGACTGATGCTTTTCAACAATTAGATCCCTTTGATGCTTTATAAGCTGTTTGTGACTTTTGCTGTAAGTGGCAATTGATTAAATATCAAGAAATCCCACTAGAACAGCTGAACTTTATTTGGGGTTAATCAGAATCACTTTAAATGATGACGGTTGTGTATTAATTATTATTTAACATGAGTTTTAATGTGATTCTGAACACAGCTACACTCCCAATTATAAGACAGTGTGCATATTTATGCAACCACATTGTTTTAGCTTTTCATTTATATTTTCCCCTCTAATTGTACAGATTTCGGGTCACATTAAAGATTCCTCTTGGGTTGATTTCTTAAATCACAAAAACCTGGCATTTTAACAGGGGTTTGTATACTTTTTATATTTACTGTAAGATGATTTCACCTGTCAGCACAAAATGTTTGCCATATGTATGTGTTTATTGTTCTTGAAGGGTAGCTTGATTTTTTCAGTTGTTTACAGGTCAAAGAATCATATATTCTGTTATTATTACAATATAAGAATATTTGGCAAGCGCAATAAAGAAAATGTGATTAATTCTCGTTTATAAGACCCCATCCATTTCACAAATGAGAAATGAGTAATGGACTATTTGTTTTGAAATGCCATGAAAATTCTACATTTAGTTTCAGAAAACAGCATTTAGACAATGGCATACACATTATTTGACATAATAGATTCTCGTAGCAATGTAAAGTGTAATATTACACAAGAGGACACTCATGAAAATGAAACTTTATCTCTGTCTAGCCGCACATGCCCTACCAGTTTTTTTTCCTGAATATACGCACTTTTCAGTTCATGTAAAATATATAACATTTCAATAAATAGTGTACTCTAAATGTAACAAAAATATATCTATAATTTCTATTCAAAAATATATCTATATTACATCTATAATAATCAATATATCTAACATTTAGAATCTAGGGTTTTCTTTGGTAACAATTTAATTAAAACTAAAAATCTTTGGACAAAACATTAGGAATTTCCTCATTTTATTCATTTCATGATAATTTTATTTTAAGAATTAATGCAAGCAAAATGGCCCGCCAATGTAATAATCTTATTATGATTATACATTTTAGACATGTTGATTTTATATTTCACATTCTAAAATATAATTTTAATGAGAACTAGCAAGAATAGTGCAAGACCAAAGACATCATCATCATAACTACCAATGATTGGGGCTACCAATAAAATAAAAAAAAACTACATTTACAGTACATTATTAATTTGAAAATTATATAATTTTTTAATGAAATTGAATATTTAGGATAGATCAGCAATAATTACATTTAATCACCATTTGTAAACTTGTCCACATGATGAAATAAAACATTCTGTATGTATAGCATTTATACCAGTCAATTAAATATAATTGTGAGTGACCTAACACTGTGTTTTTATTCTAACACCATTACTCAAGGACAACTGGACTTCTCCCAGACCAGCGGCCCTCTGATCACCCCTCCAATATCTCCGGCCAACCGAAACAGCGTGATTAACCAAGGCCCAATGGCTGTGAGGTCACAGAGCAGCTGCCCTGTCCAGCCTCATGTGCCCTGCCAGGCTTTCCATGAAGCTATGTGCCAAAGCCTGGCCAACTCTACGTCCAGTTACTACCCTGGCTCCTCCACCTATCAGCCCACCAGCCTTCCCGGAACCCACATCCAATCCTCAGCCTACCAAGCTCGAAGCGAGGCCGGACAATATGCCACCTTCAGTAGTCAGCACCTGGCCAAGGACTGCTTCAGTAGCAGCTGCAGTGCAGTACCCTATAGCTCCAGAATGTCTGCATCAAGCTATGTATCCACTGTTGACCCTACAGTGGATGTCCAGGCCCAGGGAGTGCAGCTACTGGACTCAGAAAGTTACAGCTTTGTTGGAGGAGGATGTTCAGGTCCAGCATATACCAGCACTGGACACAGTGGTATAATTGCTGCATATACTACAATATAAGCAGTCACTTAGGAACCCCAACTCACCAAGGGGCACTATGAGCATTTAGTTTCTCATTTATATATTTTAAATATAGTGGATGGCAGACATATTTGGGCACTTTTTCAGCCAAAAAAACACATTTACACAAAACTTTGGGCCCACAAAATAGATTTACAAAGTATGCCCTATGAACACCTTCCCAAAATCTAATAAACATCAGCTTGTCTTCTCTTTCCATGTAACACTGCAGTCCTTATAGTGAGTAAAGCTTATGTAAACTTTCCCTAACTAATCACCACGCTGACACAAGGCCCACCCCACCCACACAGTTCTGCCACAGCAGCGTAAACAATGTCTGTGCATGAACAATGTCATCAGCTTTCTCTTTATTTGTACATTTATATGCACCCACAATGTTTTAATTAATGGGAAACAAATGTTTTGATGACATAAAAACATGCAAATCAATGCCCTTATGCCATAATATGTGATGGCCAGAACAGGACTGGCTCTCTTTAGGTCTCTTTATCTCTGTAGGTGCTCTCTTTGTTCAGTTTCATTTTGTTAATAAATAGTGTTCATTTTATTGAAAATGGCTATTCAACTCATCATCTTCCTCAACACCACTACAAGAGTTGACTGGTTTATTGAGTTTATTTAGCTACTTCTGAAGAGTGTTTTATCATATTTTAAGTTTATTTTTTAAATTGCTTAATGTTTCATGTAACAGTAATATAATGAGTTTATGTAATGTAATGAGTTTAGTGCTCTAAAAAATCTACATTTTATAACATGTTCCCATAGACTTTTCCCACAACTGAAATTCAAACATTTTTAGAGCTCATTTTGGTAGCTGAAGTGTTTCTTATGTAATTTAGGGGAAACTTAACTGTACCTGTTCTCCTCTCTTACCTGGCAGGTTACTATGGTAACAGTGGTTATGTGGACACTCAGAGAATGGGCTCTTTGATTGATCAGCATGTATCAGTGATCAGCAGTGTGAGCTCCATCCGCTCTGTCTCTGCATACGCTGAGGTCCACGATCCTCTAAACATCCTGACTGACACAGGCAGAAAGCCAGCAGGACAGTACTACCCTGAACAGACAACGTTAATCACACGCACAGCCGGTGAGACACAAACAACATTTATTGTAACTTTTATAATACAGTCAGAGAAAGGCATCACTTCAATTTTAAATTCTATTTTTTTTAAGAATTATTTGGACATTTTCAGTATTTCATGAATTAAAAATGATCTAGAGATATTTGTAAATTAAACTTATGGTGCTTCTGTGTTATATATTGTCTGTTAATTGTGAAAAAAACTAATACTGCAATTTTATTATTCACTGTATATACAGTATATGAGAGGGTGAGTCAAAAACATTCTGCAGTCTGGCTGTAGAATTTATTTGAATTAGCTTTCAGAAAAGAAATATTTTGACATAATCCTCCTGCTTTTCAATACACTTTGTCCATTCATCAACAAGCTTCCATATTCCCTCATTAAAACACATTTTTGGCTGAGATGAGAGTCACAAATGCACTGCTGTCTTCACCTGTTCAGACATCTCCATCCTCTTACGTCTTCTTTCACGAGACCAAACAGATGATAGTCTGATGTGGTGAGATCAGGACTATAGGGAGGAGCTTTAACCCCTCAAAACCAAGTTTTTGGAGAGTGTCAAATGGTCAGCAGTGTCAATCAACAATACACCACTCGCATAAAAGTTTTATGCATTTTGTTTTAATTTTAGTTTTCATTGAGTATTTCACTGTAAGAAGGACTTTTGATTGTTGAACTCATAAGTGTGACTCATACGTGGGGCGGCCATTTTTTGTTGCACTGCAGTCATAACTGAACTGATGTAACATGCTCAAACATGTAGTTATTATGGAGTCTGTGACCTAGTACAGAAAGTGTTGATAAGAAACTGTAGCCAACAGATGTTTTAATATAACAAGTGTGGATCATTTTTGACTCATCCTCATATATATGTCAAAATATTGATACACTTGAGTATCGCAATATTATGGTTTTATGATACTGTATCAATTCTCAAAAATACAGAATAGATTTTTAATTAAGTTAGCTTACATTTAAAGGTATCTGACAGTGGTTCATTTTTTGTTGTGTTTAAAACATCAACTGCTAGTCTGTTTACAGTTTATTTCTTCATTTGTTTACCTAAATAATCATGCAAGCACTTTTACTATATATTGTTAATGCTATAGGCAAATGTTAATCCCTTTGTTCAGACTGCACACAAAAAATGATGCTATGATATTGGATGTTAACAGGAATTCTGATAAATGTGAATGAAGAGTGCGCTGTTGTAACTTTTTTCTTTTATTTTGATTTTACACTTTTGGTTTGTAATAATATGCCATTTTTAATTTTTTTGCCATTAGATCAAATTGCATCTCTTTGCTTACAGTATCACAATATACCAAATTGTAACCCATGTATTATCATAAGTATCATACAACTATTTTTGCCATGACACTTGAAGAACCATTTCAATCCAGATGAAAACCTAATCAAGGTTTCTAATATCTAATAAAATAAATATCAAAGTAATAGTGTACTGAGACTCCAGATTATATCATTTAAACATATTCAAATATTTTATTTGAGTGCATTTAAATTAATATAACTGTATTATGTAATATACATTACTTATGTGAAACCAATGCTTCAAAAGACCACTTGAATCAACTACATTTAAAGATTTATTTTGTTCATTTTTGTATCTGTTTTTAGGGTCTTCAATTGCCCCTCCTGTCCCCTGCTCTGTCTCTCCCTGCATGTACAGCTCTGTTGCTCAGTATCACCATTCACAAGAAGCACTGCTGCCTCACCATGGCACAGCAGATGTCCGGGACATGGTGTCTGCCCTGCCCCCCATCAACACAGTGTTCATGGGATCAGCTGGAGGACCACCCTGACTGTTACTGAAATGAAGTCCTATAATTGATTCTTCACTCAGGCTGAACTGACTGACCGATGGAGATGCAGCAGCCCTTATAAACAGTTATTTTACAGAATAATATAATTTTATTTAAAATATTCAGCTGCACAGTAAGATCACTGGAACAGCATGGTGAGAATGTTTGCTCTAGTATGCATGTTTCTTGTGTTAATGAAATATTGGCAATGTGTAAAATATTAGCAATTAGCCTTTATTGTCGTAATTGACTATGTTAATGCTGTGATATTAACATCTTTTATCATAAAGTCAAATAAAAGCTATTGTTTGTATCTGATAAATTGAACAAGAACAACTTCCAGGTCCCTCACCCTCTCTCTCCACTGCACTCTAGCCCTGTTTTCAAGGATGGCCTACAGTGTGTGCAGGAGCATTTATTGTTACTCTGCACAGCACTGATTTGTTGTTCTGATTCTGCAGTGAATTCTTGAAAATGTCATTAGGAGCAATAGGTGGAGCCTAAGCCATATTTTTCACAGTTATGACATAATGACAGAGTTAGCAAATATACCAAATATAAAAGTTATTTTTAATCAAGAATGCCTACTGCAACTTAAACTAACGATGCATCCTTAAAAACAATCAAAATTATTCTGAAAACAAAATAAAAATGAATGCACAGTTATAATAGTTTAAAAATATAATAACCTGCATTGAGTTTGGATTGTGGGAATATTATTCCCTGAACTTATTCCCTGAACACTGAACATATGTTCCCAATAGTTGGTAGAAGCAAGGAATATTTATGTAATATCACATATAACACAATCATTTACTGGGAACATTAAACAAGGTCATTAATGTCACTTTGAGAATATATGCACTTAACATTTAGAAAAGCTTTACAGAATGCTAGCCAAAGTTCTGGGAATGTTCAAGGTTAGCTGTGTTCAATTTAAACTGTTCTGTGGTCTTCATTTTTGAAGGTCAGATCATACCTTCTAGTAAATTATTTTAGACATTTAAGTTACAAAAGCTTGGCGGACACAGTGAGAGAGATTTAATATAAAAGGAAAATCTTTGAAATTCATTGGAAAATATTTTTTTTTCTTAGCTTTTTGTAGTAAGAGTTTTTTCAGTCTATGCAGTCCATATAAAAATATGCTGCAAAAACAACTTGTTGTAATTTCATTGTATTTGTAATACAAAAAGAAAAACAATACTGGATTTTAGCCCTGTCCACTCACAGTGAAGTTATAAGGAGTGTTTCAGTCTGGACTTTTTGAGCCACATTATAGGGAAAATTAGAACAGAAATCATTTACATGTACTACTTTTAAAAGATACAGTATCAACATAACCTGTTTAATACTAAATAGATTGGAAAATGATAATGTAAATATGACTTATGACTGTTTTTTTTTACATGGAACGGCACAAAAATCATAAGTAGACCACAGTGTAAAAATAAAAAAGGAAAAACATAGGATATGACCATTTTAATGTCATAAAAGTCATGTTACATATAGATAAACACTTCTTATTATGAGGTTGCTGTAATATTTCATAATTATTTATTTTAACTTATTTTAAGTGATTGATTTACTATCAAAGTGGTTTTATTTGACTGGCATATTTGTATTATTTCTTAAAGAAGCAAAATGACTTGGTGTTACTTACATCAAATGAAAACCTAAAGAAATTAGTTAAATATTCTTACAGCAATCTAATAGTGGGATATATTGCCTATTTTAAGATTATTTAAGATGTGCTATTTCATTTTATGCAGTGCAGGCTGTGTTGTGCTATTGTGCAGTTGTCTTATCTTAGTACCCTTGTTCTGACTCTGAAAATATATGAGCCTTTAATAGTTAAAGCTGACCCTCTGTGGTCAAAGCTGGAGATTACAGGCAGGTGAACCCTCCTGAAGAAGCTGTGGATCAAAGTCATCTGTTATCTGGCCTGGTGGAGATTAGATGATTTCTCCATTGTCTGGTGGGTTAAGATACGCCCTGATAAAGGTGTTGACCAAAACCAGAACCAATATAAGCATTTGAGACCACAAGCTGTTTATACATTGTGATCCTCTGAAGGTGAACGAGAGCTTTATCCGTGCCCGTGTGCTCTCCAAACTGGGCTTTGTTAGTCTTTCAGCAGATGGGAGCTAATAAAATCATAATCAGGAACATTAGATTGGCTGCTGCATTTGTGTACAGAAATGATACGGCCTCAGGGTCTGTACACCATATTTGAATATACGGAGCTGATACATGTTCGCTATGGGTTAGATGAGGATCTCGGCGTTTGTCTGCACTGTGTATAAAGAGCAGAGAATTCATGATAAAATAGTCCTCATTGTGCTGTCTTTTATCTACTCAAGGGGAAAATCCATTTGGGCTCTCAGACTGGAACAGATGGCTTGAAATGTAATGATTACAAAATCCCGGCGTTAAAATAGTTTAATTACAAAGTCAATAATGCCCCCAACAATCGGCCAGGCCTGTAGTGTAAAAACAACAGAAGGCGGAACGCAAACTTTGGGACAATGTTTAACCAGAACTTTGCATTAGGCAGGGAGCCTCCATATGTACCACAGACAGACCAAAGATCAACAGATCCGGTGCAATTACGCAGCACCTTCTAACCATCAACATGACAGAGCGAGTGGTTTTTAGTGCTGTACTACAGCCTGCACTCATTCACCGTCACAATTATCCACAACCAGCACAGCTCTCAGCCTGAAAACCATGACTCACCATGGCCTTACCTCACTACTGTCAAACAAAACAAGTACAATTACCTGTCAGTACAGTCACATGTCTCTAATCATGTCTAGTCAAAGTTAAACACCCTTATAATAAGCTTACAACATTCTCAAAATGAGAAAATATATTACACATTGAAAGGAGATTTAAGATGCTTTCATTAACACAGCTCATTTCAAATTCTGTGTTTTTATGATATCACAGAAAGCAGTGCTTCCACATATAGTATATAAGCCCCACCCCTTTCACAGTGGAGTGTTTCAGCATGCTTTTCTCCATGTAATCCAGAAAACAAAAATTACCTTAATTCTGAATTCACAGTATTCATGATGTCATAGGAAGCTCCAACTTTTCACAGTGAAGTTATAAGACGTGTTAAGACAAGGCACAAAATCTAGGGCAGCCAAAAGATAATTCACATAATTTAGTCTTAAAGACACAGTAACAACACAAAAAATCTCAGGAAGTGAAATAATCTTAAATGTAATAAAAGTATCACATTTCCCATTTTGAGACATATATTATTTCCCATTTGAGATAATATGTTTTATACATATTATAAAACTATTTTAAAATTTAACATATTTTTCTTGTTTTTAATAAGCTGAATTATATCACTATATTCACAGATAATTTTGTTTGCTTTGAGATAAACATTTTAAAACAAGCAAAGACATCAATACAGTGAATTTTTAATTACTTCAAATTTTCTAAATTCTAAATGTCTTAATTAAGTGCAATTATACATTAATTATGCATTGTCTAATTGTATAATAATTAGCTTTCTAATTATTTAATGATCCTAACTTTATCTAGCCTCAACCTACTACATTCTCAGTTAGATGTTTAGAATAGATTTAAGATGATTCTACTGCCCAATACCTTTTTTGCAGTGAACAGTCTGTTTAATTATAAAGAGTAAACAAAGATTGGAAAATGTATACATACGAATAAAATGTAGGAAACAACAAACAACAAATGTAGGAAATGGGTCCTTCAAAATAGGAGCCAGTGCTATTGTGCTGAAGTAGCAGCTCTTTGGCTATTATTAGAACTGTTTCTTCTATTTGAAGAAACAGCTATTTTCTTTCACTAAATTTCCTGTTAAACTGCACTGCTTTAATTGTTTTTGTAATAAATCATTAGAATGCAGCATGGCCAGTGTGGGGGAAATGCTTAGGTCTTTGTCATGAAGGCTGATTTACATTAACTAAAGCAAAACAGTTTAATAGTATAATTATTTTGAGTAGATTTTGGACATTTGTAACATCTCTCATTTTGAATAAGAAATGAAATGAAAAATTGTGCACATAGTGACATCTAGTTCCTGTTAGAAAGAAATCTCAATAAAATGTCAGTAAATTTCTCTAAAATGGACTAATGTGTATTTTGGACTAAAACCAACATAAATTTTTAAATCCAGTCATGCTGAAAAGGTACATGCAGGATGTTCTAAGGCAAAATAGAGAACAAACATTTTTTTTCAGATTTACCTCTTTTTTTACCATTGTTACCATTATAATATACATCTCAGAAGTGTGTGGGTTCACTGGTGGTTTTGGATGAAAATGAAATGGTTATGTCTAGTTTTGTTCACCACCATAGAATGAATTGTAAATTAAAACTCCCTGATTTTAATTAAAGCAGAATTAAAATTATTTTTAAAATGCAAGCATTTCTTAAATAAACCATGTTTTCTCTTTCTAAAATAATTTTGCTCAGATTAAAGTGAATTATCACAGCACTGTTTCCTTACATCAGTATAGCTTCCAGTCTCATCAGTGATGTTATGGAGTGTTTTATCAGCTTACTAAGCTCTCTCTAACAGCGACAGAACAATTATGAGTAAAAGAGTATACACAGGCACACAGATTGCATTCTGAATAGGAAGTGGTAGCAAATGTATGAGTGCATTAAGAGTGCAATACAGAATAATGTTTCCTTTCCACTTCAGATGGCAGAGTTGAGAGGAAAAGGAGAACATCATCTGTAGCAACACGTCTATGTAAAAACTTTGCTTTTGGTGTATACAGTACATGCTATCAGCTACACCTCAGCTAATGGACTATCAGTAACATCTCTGAGCTACCTGTGACTACTCTTGACTGTGTCTCACAACTGATATAAAGAATTGTTCATTCAGAAATTTACAGTAACAGTCAAAGGTTTGGCCACATCTTCTGGACATTCAGTGGTTTTTCATGATTTAAAAATGTTCTGCATTGTAGATTAATACTAAAGTCATCAAAACTATGAAGAAACACATATGAACTTATTTAGTAAACAAACAAGTAAACAAACAAGAATATGTTTTATATTTTACATTCTTTAAAGTAATCACCTCTTGCTTAGATGCCAGATTTCTTGGCATTTTCTCAGTCAGCTTTATGAAGTAGTCACCTGGAATGGCTTTAAGTTAACAGCTGTGTCTTGTCAAGAGTTCATTACTTGCATTTCTTGCCTCTTAATGTGTTTGAGACATCAGTTGTGTGTCTACTGTGAAGAATCTAAAATCTAAAACATATTTTGGTTTTTGTTTAACACTTTTAAGTTTACTACATGATTCATTATGTGTTCCTTAAATGCTGCTCTAGAATCAGTTTGAGTGATGATAACCACAATAAAAATGGAAGAATATTATCCCAGATCAGTGTTCTACCACCTCTGCAGCTGTCTTAAGAAGGGTGACCAGATGTTCATGTTTTCTGAGGACAGTTACTGTTTGAATTGAAGCTTTCCTGGCTATGTTTCTGTGTTAGTGCCACCAAGGGTGACACCCCTGCCAACCTCAAGTTCTCCACAGGCTACATGAGCAGCGTGGGGGGTGGGGGTGGGGGCATATAATGTATCACACGTTCAAATGACTTTTCAATAAAGTTGTACACTAGGGGCATATGGCTGATACTTAAAAGATGAAAAAGTGCTTTATTGGCTTTTAACAACACTAACATGCAGGAAAAAAACACTGGCCTTGAAGGCTATTTGAACATATTTGAATATTTCAAATATGCAAAAACAAAATTATACATTTCCATGAAAAATGTATAAAAATTTAAATTTCCATTCTGTTCTGAATGTCATGGAAATGTATAATTTTGTTGAGCTTCTTTTAATTTCAAGTAATTTACTTTGCACACCACTGGTCTTCCAATCAAAATGCTGAATGAGCAGAAGGAATACTGCTCCATGATGCTGCCATCATTAGATATGCCACAGTAAGGAATATCGAAGTGCTTCTAGAGCAGGGGTCAGCAACCTTTAACACTCAAAGAGCCATTTGGACCCAGTTTACATGTAAAAGAAAACACTGGGAACCACAAATACTTTTTGATATCTATAATGAAGATAACACTGTACATACTGTTTTTTTGTTTTGTTTGTTTGTTTGTTTTTTTGTTTAGTTTTTTTTTTTTTTTTTTTGGTGCTTGAACATATATTTTTAAAATTAATTCTTAATAAATATTGACAAATTATGATTTATATTTTATTAATAATTACTAGTTACTATTAATAATATACTAATAACTTTTAAATGTTATTATGAATAATAAAATAATAACATTAATATTAATCAATAAATAAAATATTAATACATTACATATTAAATATTAATAAACTGTTAAAAACATGCAGCATAAAATTATCACCCAATTCTGTGTTTCACCTTTTCAGTCAACTTCACTCCAGCTCATTATCACCAATGTTACACTTATGTTTTGAATGTAATGTCAATAGACCTAATTTACATATAATTAAACCTCATTTTTTAGTAAAAATAAGCAGAAATTCTGAATTGTTTTGACAATAGTTAAACTTAGAGGCATGTAAATGGATGGCTTATCACAGACTGGTAGACACACGCAAACAGACACAGATTCAAATGTTAATGTTAATTAATTTTAATATGAATCCTCTGATATTAAATTACATCTATGCTCAACATGTTTGAGGGCGAGACTATTTTGTGAAATGCTTCTCAAAATTTGACAAAAGCTCTAGTAAAACGTTTAGTAGACATTTGTGGAATTCCACCCGGACATTTTTTTTAAGTCTCAAAAAGAGGATATGTCAAGGTAAAAGAGGATGTCTGGTCACCCTAGCTTTCATAGTCAAGGTGGATGCGTCAGATGTGGGGTTAGGTGCAGTGCTGTAATAACAACATGGAAACCCACCTAAACTTCATCCGTACACCTTCTATTCAAGACAACTCATGGTGGTGGAATGAAACTATGATGTGGGGGAGCAGAGAGCTGCTGGCTGTCAAGACAGCCCTGGATGAATGGAGGCATTGGCTGGAGGGGGCCAGGTACATGTTCACAATCTTCACAGATCACCAGACTCTCGAATAGCTTGAAACAGCCAAACACCTTAATGCTAGACAATCCAGGTGGGCTCTTTTCTTTACCAGGTTTAACTTTAAGATCACATATCAGCCCAGTTCGAAAAATGTGAAAGCAGACACTCTTTCCCGTCTTTCTGATCCCACAGAATATCCAGCTCAAGATGAACCCATCCAACCTCCAACATGCTTCCTAGCCCCAGTATAGTGGGATGTGTTGTGAAATCTCCAGCAGCACACACCTCGGGTCTGCCACCAGTAAATTGCCCACACAACAAGGTATATGTTACGGTAGGTTGCGCTCTCCCTTACTGCAGCAAATACACTGTCATTCCAGAGCTGGCCACCCAGGGGCAGCCTGCACACACAGGCTGGTGTCATCAAAATTCTGGTGGGAGACTATGGGAGACTATATATAATGTGCTTCATCAAGACGTGCTTCATTCATGCACCCACTCATTACCTGCTGAGAAATGATGCCCACATCCTATCCCTCACAGGTATTGTTTCCACATAGCTGTTGATTTTGTCACGGACCTCCCGCCTTCGCAGGGCTACACCACCATTCTGTTAGTAGTGGACAGGTTCTTCAAAGCCTGCCACCTCATCCCTATGAGAAAACTGTCCAACAGCTATATAAACAGCAGAGGCACTGATTCTCTGGGTGTTCCACCTATTCGGGCTGCCAGAGGACATTGTTTTACACCAGGGTGTTCAATTCATCTCCAAACTGTGGAAGGCCTTTTGTAGCAGGTTGGATATAAACATCAGCTTATCCGCAGGCTACCAACCCCAGCCCAATAGCCAAGCCGAACAGCTGAATCAGGAAGTGGGCCAGTTTCTCAGATCATACTGCACATACTAGGTAAGAAGAGTGGAGTCGGTTTTTTGTCATTGTCATCAACGCCTCTATAAGACTCATGCCTTTCCAATGTGTGTTGGGCTATCAGCTCCCCCTGTTTCCCAGGGCAGGTGCCACTATGAAAGTTCCTGCAGTGGAGGACTGGGCAGAAAAGAGTGAGCACACATGAAATGAAGAGAATGTGAGGCTGCACCATGCGATCCACAGACAGAAACACCAGGCATATCAGAGTACAGGCACCACCCCAGTATTCCAGGAGGTCACACCCTCTGGAATACTGACTGTCCCAGCACAGCCCTCTACACACCTGTTCATCATCTCCACTCATTTTGCAGACTATAGGAGCATAGACATTGATAGCATTATTGAAGACTAGTACATTTATCAGTTTGACAAGTTCAGTGATTGTATCTCTCTCTCTCTCTCTCTCTCTCTCTCTCTCTCTCTCCCCATCCATCCATCCATCCATCCATCCATCCATCCATCCATCCACAGACTTCCTAAGCTCTTGTGTGTCAGCAATCTCTTCTCCCAGTCAGCAGTGGCCTATATTCACTGGAAGGATTCAAATCTCCTTTGGGGACTTAATCTGACACTGTTACCTCTTCAGCCAACTAGAAGGTTATAGATAATAGGTAGAATTTCTGATTTGTGACATCTACATGGCTACCATGTGATCTACAAAGTACACGAAACAGATAACAAAGTGCCCATCTGTGTTCCTCAAAGACTTTTGTACCAAATCATGAGTACAATGACCTGATGACTTCACCTGCTTGAAATCCCATCCTTATTTATCTACAAACCGGATTCCAAAAAAGTTGGGACACTAAACAAATTGGGATTAAAAACTGAATGCAATGATGTGGAGGTGCCAACATCTAATATTTTATTCAGAATAGAACACAAATCACAGATCAAAAGTTTAAACTGAGAGAATGTATCATTTTAAGGGAAAAATATGTTGTTTCAAAATTTCATGGCGTCAACAAATCCCAAACAATTTGGGACAAAGCCATTTTTACCACTGTGTGGCATCCCCCCTTCTTCCTACAACACTCAACAGACGTCTGGGGACAGAGGAGACCAGTTTCTCAAGTTTAGAAATAGGAATGCTCTCACATTCATGTCTAATACAGGCCTCTAACTGTTCAATCGTCTTGGGCCTTCTTTGTCGCACCTTCCTCTTTATGATGCGCCAAATGTTCTCTATAGGTGAAAGATCTGGACTGCAAGCTGGCCATTTCAGTACACGGATCCTTCTCCTACATAGCCATGATGTTGTGATTGCTGCAGAATGTGGCATTATCTTTTTGAAAAATGCAGGGTCTTCCCTGAATGAGATGACGTCTAGATGGGAGCATATGTTCTAGAACCTGAACATAGTTCTCTGCATTAATAATAATAATAATAATATTATGTTACACTTATATAGCACCTTTCACAAACCCAAGGACGCTT
>BRDA01029951.1:24749-44701 GCA_036984385.1 Crenuchus spilurus | reverse complement strand
ACCGGGCAGGAATATAAGCTTTTAGGAGCGAGTGCAGATAAGAGGGAGCCTGCTCTGTCATCACCTTATAGGCGATCGTGCAGGCTTTGTGTTTGATCCGGCCAGCAATCGAAGCCAGTGTAGCTCAATGAGCAGTGGGGTGACGTGCCCATTTTGGATGGTTAAAAACCAGATGTGCTGCCGCATTCTGGACCATCTGTAGTAGTTTAATAGTGCAGGCTGGGAGGCCTGTTAGCACAGCGTTGCAGTAATTGAGGCGTGAGAACCACAGCTTGTACCAAGAGTTGAGTGGCATGTTGCGTTAGGAACGGTCTGATTTGTCTGATATTATAGAGCGCAAAGCGGCAGGACCATGCAACAGAGGCCACATGATGTGTGAATGAAAGCTGGTCATCAAACATAACCCCGAGGTTCCTAACAACCTTTGACGGAGAGAGTGAGAGAGAGTTGATCGTGAGGTTGTGTTGAACCGACTGTTTTGCGGGGAAGACCAGTAGTTCAGTCTTTGAGAGTTTAAGTTGTAGGTGGTGATCCTTCATCCATGAGGATATATCTGAGAGGCAGTGAGATATCCGCACCGTGATGGAAGAGTCATCCTCAGGCGGGAATGACAGATAGAGCTGAGTATCATCAGCAAAGCAATGGTAGGAAAAGCCATGCGAGCGGATAACTGGTCCCAGTGAGGTGGTGTAAATGGAAAAAAGAAGGGGTCCCAGTACCGAGCCTTGGGGCACTCCGGTGGACAATGAGTGCGAAGAGGACAGCTGTCCTAGCCATGACATTTTAAATGAACGCTCAGCGAGGTAGGATCTGAACCATGATAGTGGTGTATCCGAGATACCCATTCTTGAAAGCATAGATAATAGGAGGTCGTGATTGACCGTGTCAGTCCGTAAAGCACTTTTTAAGTCAAAACTCTTGATCATAAATGGAAACTGGACTAAATAAACTCCCTGTGACATCTACAGACCTTAGGAACACCAAATACCCGCTGTGTCTGCACTTTTGCAAGGCTGTCATCAGATTTTACATGAAAGTCATGATACTGAGACTAGAAAAGGGCAAATTCATCCAGTGCTAACATGCCTAATAGTGCCTGAAAGCTACTGTTACCATGGTACAGGTAGTTCCATGGTACTTTTAAGTTCAAAATTTCCTTTGAAGGTACATCATGGATGTCTATTATCATACATATTTCATGTCTATTGATTTCTCCTACTGCCAGAGTCTTTTAGATCAATAAAATAAGCCTACTGTAAAGAACAAATCCTTGGATGAGCAAATCAAACATGACATCTTGAGCTTCTACTACAAATGCAACTCAACAAGAAACCATTACATGTATGTGGCGTTTGATATTGATACATTTCTTAAGTCATTTTACCATTAAACAGCCTATTCTTCATAACACTGACAGCTACTGTAATTGACATGCAAGCATGAATTCATTCAAATTCACTTTTCTTGGGGCAAAAAAAGAAAAACACAGGCATCAGAATGTCTTGAACAAAATGCACTGACATTTGAAAAGCTTTTTACTTGAATTATATTTAATATATCTAACCTAAAAATGAGGCTTGTGGTATTTTATTCCTTTTTCCGGTGCCAGTTCTAACAATGCAGAAGGTGACCCTGACATTCAGAAGCATTTTTAAGAATATCATTAACATCAGTTCCGAGTATCTGTTCAGCAGCAATTAAGTGAACCATTAAAGAAACTGCCTCCAGGTTCTCTCTGTTTTTCTGAAGGTTCTTTTTTCTTTTTTGATATTCAAACGACTCAACTGTCTCAGTGTGTGATCTTTGTTCTGAAATCAATGTTTACTGTTCAGATCTTTTTATGACTATGGTGATTTGTACAGTGTACAGTTATTCTAGAGTTAGAGTGCTAACCTTGGGTCCATTACTGAGTTTCTTTTTTATATAAAAATACTGTAGGTTATTATTATGCAAGATATTTAGGACAAATCAAGCAAAATTTAAAAGGCCAGGTTAAATAGTTTAGCACTTCTCTTTTCAACAGTCAGGCTTCTTAACCTCTTTCCACAGTAGTGCTATGTATTAGTAAGAACCCAATAATACAATATGATACAATATGTATCATAATACAGTCATTCCAATTTAATTTAATCTGATGTAATACTATAAGCAAGGTATTCACTCCCCTCCAGAAGTATTGGAACAGTGAGGACAACTTCTTTGTTTTTGCTATAGACTGATAACATTACGGTTTGCCATTTAAAGATGCATGAGACAAAAGATCACAATTTCATTTTACTTCGAGGTATTTACATATGGATCTGATACACAGTTCAGTTCAAAAGATAGCACCTTTTGTCTAAACCCAGCCATTTTTATTGTGAGCAAAAGTATTGAAACGCGAGTTACAGGTGTCTCCTGTTACGTTGATTATTCAAACAAAAAAAGCGCAGAATGTCTACATTCAGATTTGGGTTTTGCCTGTGCAGACTTTACATTTATACAGTACCGGTCAAATGGTTGGACACACCTTCTGGACATTCAGTGGTTGTTCATTAATTAAAAATGGTCTGCATTGTGTATTAATATTAAATTCATCCAAACCATGAAGACATACATATGGAATTATTTAAAAAATGAAAAATAGTGTTAAACTAGAATATGTTTTGTATTTTACATTTTTCAAAGTAGGCATCTCTTGCTTAGATGGCAGCTTTCTTGGCATTTTCTCAGTCAGCTTTATGAGGTAGTCACCTGGAATGGATTTCAGTTAACAGCTGTGCCTTGTCAAGAGTTCATGACTTGCATTTCTTGCCTCTTAATGTGTTTGAGACATCAGTTGTGTGCCTACTTTGAAGAATTTAAAATCTAAAACATATTTTGGTTTGTTTAACACTTAAGTTTACTACATGATTCCTTATGTGTTCCTTCATGGTCTGGATGACGATATTAATTTACAATATACTAAAAAGCCCTTAAACAACTTTTAAAAGCCCCTTAAACATCAGCAACAACTTCCAGAGGACAGGAGTGATGGTATTGAACTTTACTCTTCACAGAAGACTTTATGAACAAAAGTACAGAGGCTTCACCAGAAGATGAAAACCACTAATTAGCAAGAAGAATGGGAAGGCCAGACTGGAATTTGCCATGAAGTAAAGAGACAAGCCTCAGAAATTCTGGGACAAAATTTTATAGGTTGATGAGACAAAGATTAACCTTTTCCAATGTGATGAAAGGATATGCTCATGGTCCCAAACATACAAGCTCATCTGTGAAACACAGTAGAGGTCATGTCGAGACTTTGGCTTGCATGGCTTCTTTGAACAGATTCATTAATCTGCATTGATGTCACACAGGATGGCAGCAGTTAGAAGTCTACAGAAACATTGTGTCTGTCAATGTAAAGAAAAATGTAACCAAACTGATTGGAAGGTCATTCATCATGCATTAAGATAATGACCCAAACCACACTGCCAGAACTACACAGCAGTTAATCAGGGACAAGAAGTGGAAGGTTTTAGATTGGGCTAGATAATCACCAGACTTAAACCCTATAGAGCTGCATTTTACCTGCTAAAGAGGAGACTGAAGAGAGTGATCCTCCAAAACAAACACCAACTGAAAGAGGCTGCAGTGAAAAAAAAAAAAGAATCCAAAAGTTTAATGATGTCAGTGAGTCACAGGCTAGATGGTTATTGCAAGCAGAGGATTTGCAGCTAAATATTAAGACTTTTAATCTACTTTAAGTTAATCTCTTCCAATATTTTTGCTCACAAGAAAAATGGGTGGGTTCAGACAAAAAGTGTCGGATCCAGATGTAAATACCTGGAAATAAAAGCTGAAATGTTTATCTAAAAATAAAAGGATTGGCCTCACTGTTTGAATATTTTTGGAAGGAAGTGTAGTCTAAATTGCATTTTTTAAATCTAATTTTAAAACACTGGTGGTCAGGAGTTTAAACTCAGCACAAAATTACCTATTGTTTTCCAATTTATGTAAAACATTAACTCTTTTAGAATTTGATGGCAGCAACACATCTCAAAAAAGTTGGGACAGGGGAATCAAAAAGCTGGAAATGTAAGCGAGTAAATAAGTCAGTATTTTTTTTAATGAAATGTTAATGTCATGCTTTAAAAATCTGTTCTATTGTGAATAAAATATGGGTCTACGAGGTTTGCACATCATTCTATTGTTTTTATTTACATTTATTTACATTTTACACAGCATCCCAACTTTTTGGGAATTGGAGTTGTACTTTTTCAGCAAATTGTATAGACTGACATTTTCTCAAACATTTTCTCAAACTTGTTCCAATTTTACATTTAAATTAAAATTTTAAATTTTCATGAAATTAATATTTTACAGTGGTGTTTTTTTGTTTACACTTGGATACTCTTTCTGCTTGAGGTCTGAGTACTAGAAGCATCTGCTATTTTATAGTTATTTACTGAATGCTGATTACAACTTAAACATTTTAAATTAAGTTTAACTCTGGTTTAATGACAATTTAATGCAGTTTTAAATTACAAAAAGTCCATAGGTTGATTCAAGTCTGGATATTCTTGACAGTACATTTCAAAATCAGTATGAAAGATTGTAATTTAGATTGTAGATCATTACTGTGCACTGAAAGATAGCCTTTGCCTCCAAATTTAAAGCACACATCATTGGTGATTTTATGGTTCCTGTTTTATGGTTTACTGTTCTGAAATCTGCTGTGAATTAACTCAATCACAGAATATCCAAGAATAAAGGAAGCCTCATTCATCTTACATACAATTATAGAATGTATAGCATCACACAGTGAATACCATATTTTTTTAGCATTAGTGTGTCACTGATTTCTGTTTTTTAACAACTTAAAAATGCTTACTGGTCCATTTTTTGGAAATGTTTTTCTTCTCATTTAAATGGAAGTTATTGGAGTAGGTGTGCTTATAGAACTGCAAAGTTTGAAAGGTCTGAATTGTGACAAGATTTCAGAAGACCAGTCAAGACTTTGCATATCATTAGTGGTCAAAAAAGTGTATTGTATGCTGTGTGTATATGACCTTGGACACACAAAATAATTGGTTTTCCTTAGACTATGAATAAGGGAGATATAATTAAAAAACCAAGCACACAATCTGTGGGAAGAGTGCACAAACCTTCGCATTTGACAAATGTTGGTGTCCAAACTTTTCAGGGCTAGGGTCCTGACACTGACACTAGGTTTTATATGTTCTGTAAATGGTATGAATTATTATTGTCATGGCTATCTACATTTTGTTTCTCCTTTTATGTGGAATAACAGTGATGGTTTGATTATTACCGTCATAACATGGTCACCATGTTTCCATATGTGCAGTAACTAATAGACTTTTAGTCATATTATGGGTATAGTCACTGTATTATTTATATTAATAATTTGAGATTATATTTTTTATTTGAGTTTTTATACTTTGATTTTACATGTAGGGGTTGCAATTGTTTCAATCATAATTTCCCTCTAGGATTAATAAAGTGATTCTGATTCAGAATGGACTCTCCCCCAGCCTAATAACACCCCTGGGTACAGCACACTGATGAGAAACAGATGAGCAACACCTATGTGATTTGTATCACTATTTTATCAAGATTAAGAGGGGAGACTGCTGAGAATATTAGGGGTGTTGGCAAGTATGGGTTTGGCCATAGACTTACTGCACTTACAAAAGATTGGCTTAAAGCTCCCTTATTAATGTGTTAGCTTCTACAAAGAGGATGAGCCCCTGCAGATTCAAAGAAGGATGGCAGGGCCTAAATGTCTCACCAGAGAGGTGGTCAGAGAAATCAATTCCTTCATAAGTCCCTGCGATTATGGTGTGAAAGCTAGCAGAAGAAAACTGGGGAAGAAAGAGTAAAGTGAAATGAATCGCCATCTTGAAGGGAAGAAGAAATATCCAGCTAGAGAGTGAGGTGGTGTTAAAAATGAAATTTCAAAGAGAATATAAAAATCTGATTAAATGTTAAAAGTTTTATATGCTTTACGCAGGCGACACGCAGCTGGCTGTTTGGGATCCCTTGTGATGCAAAGCTTGCGTAATGTCTTGAGAACACTCAATATGAGGAAAGCTTCTTGAAATTTTAAGCAGTTGATCTGTTTTTTTTTTTGTTGTTTTTTTTTATCGGGAGTTTATATTGCTTTGGCTCTGTTAAAGTGTCCATTATCATTCTGATAGATGTGGTTTCCCATTATTCTTCTCTCGGGGCTGTTGCAGGCTTTGGCGATATCCATCATGAGTGCAGTCAATACTGGCTCGTTCTAAACGCCATTTTTATTCTCTCCTTCCCATGCTGAATGGAAAGCTTTATATATTAAACATCCTTATCCTCAGTGCTCCTGGCTCTGAGCCTATTGCCTTTCACTTTATTCTTTATTTTCAATTGGAATCAATGCAGTTATTTGGAGGTCTGTGGGAGACTTTAAGCTAAATTTGATGGGACAGGTGTGGGTACAGTTTAATAGCTTCTGTAGTCTAGAACTCAGAAAGTTTATTGTTTTCCCTTTTCTCATAGGGAATAGTCAGAATAGTGAAATGGCTCGAGACTAATGCTTAACAAGTTTTTTGTTTACTTGTTTTTTTTGTTTTAGTTTTGATCATTCAGAAGTTCAGAATGACTACTTTGAGTAATTTAAAACCAGTTTTGTTGTATACAACAGTGTATATTTTCCAAGTGAAAGTAAATCATGTTTTTTAGCATACATTTATTTATTATTTTGACTCCAAATTGTTTGCTGAACTGATTATGTAAAACATAATCTTTTGCACATACCATTTTTAGTGTTTTTCCCATTAAACAGTCATATCAAAATATACCTGATAGACTTGACACTAGTGGCATGGTCTGTATTACGTGATGGAAGGTATCTGGAGGCACTTAGGCTCATTCTGACTGCAGGAGATCACTGAGGTGCCGCAGATTGTGTGGTTATTGGTCAGCATGTGGGTGGAGCATTGGCCACCGTTGGGAGACACTCAGTACACGAGTCCATTCTCAGTACGGCTTCACTACAGCTGCTCTAGAACATCCCAAAAAGTTAGTGGCTACTTAATGCTACTACCCCACATCTGGAACCCATCCTTGGATCATGGTGATCGTTTTGCACTCTGCTGCAACTGACTGGTGTGCTTGTTTATTTATACATGCAGCAAACCATGTCACGTGGCACCCAGGCTGAGTTAATTCCAAACCAGGGGTGGTCATAATATTCTGATTAGATTGTGTTTATTAGATTCAGTAAATATAGATTATGTGCATATTGAAATTTATAGAAGATGGGTGATTTTCACTTACAAACAGTAGCCCAATCAATTTGATTGAACAAGAGACATTCCATGAGTGCTGATATAGAGTATGATAGCACAGGGACTTTTAAATGTACATGTATAACAATGATACTTATAAAATAAGATATTGGCACTGATGTGCTG
Organism: Crenuchus spilurus; assembly: GCA_036984385.1. Lineage (NCBI taxonomy): Eukaryota > Metazoa > Chordata > Actinopteri > Characiformes > Crenuchidae > Crenuchus > Crenuchus spilurus. The sequence goes on along the minus strand of BRDA01029951.1, from coordinate 37,265 downwards.
TGTTGTAGGTATGAGGCCACAGGCCTTATTTTTAAGATAAAAAATGATGAACATTCAACCAGGTAAAGTAGACACTCAGCTGCTAAAACATCATCAGACTGTGTGCATCAGTCATAATAGTCAAGGAACATAACTTCCCAATAACTTTATTATACAGACAATAAACACAAATATGTGACCCCGTCAGGGAAAACCAGGTCAAAGTGATTCTTTTCTTTCAAAATTTGTTTTTTTTTCAAAACAACTTTTTTGTGAATTTTTGTTTTTGATCAAAATGTGTACTACAATAAATATCTGAGACTGTTATCTTTCATTTACAGCAATAATACAGAGTGGCTAAGTTTTGTCGCTAATGTGAGTGACACGATATTGCCACGATATCTCAATAAGTTGCCCAGTGACTTTGGCCTGGTTTTCCCTGGCGGGGTCACATATGCTAATGTTAAATATGATGTTTGCTTTGTAAACTGGACATCTTTCATGTTCAGCTCTTAACTCAGTGAAGTTGCTGGGAGAAGCAGATTCACTTCACTTTTGTTTATGGTACTAAAGCTGACTTCTTTATCCTTGCTCTTCAACTGAGCTGTAAATACATTAAAAGTCCACATACTTTACTGTATTCATTTTGTTTCTCTGCATTTGTTTTGGGTGGGTGTGACATCATTGTTAGGTTACATTCATGTGGTGGAGTAATACTTAAAGAGCTTTGGTCAGAGCGCTGTAATCGTCAATATCAGCACTCCTAGAACATCTCTCAGTGAATCACTTTGCGGGGTCAGAACCTACTGTGGTATACTAACTGTTAATTATATTAAACTGGTGTGCAGAAAAATGATTGTGTTGCTTGGCGATAGTCCAGTCCAAGTCCACTTGCAGAACTATTTGTCTTGGCAGAGCCAAATAAATTATTAAAAAACACACAAAAATCTGTTGCCACTTATTACTGTTAATGAATAAATGTTGCTTGTGGAATTGTTTTATAAAAGTGATGTTACATTGAGTATCTTATTAAGAAAACTACAATGCTTTGGAAAAAAAACATATGTAATGTACAATTTGCTTTTTTTTATTTATTAATAACACCCTTGACTCTTTTTATAGGTTTCAGATAAATTGTATGGAAAATATGTAAAAGAAAAAAAAAGCTGTAGAAGATTTTGTAATAATTTAGAAAGTTTTATAGCACCGGTAATTGTTATAATAAAACAAACACAGTAACACTTTCATAACTGGTTAATGCACAGTATGTGTAATGCTGATCATTTTTTAATATTATTTTTGCACTTTCATGTTTAGACAGTGCTCTGTGGCTGATGTGTTCACAGGTGATCAAATTCTTTTGGGAAGAACAAAGAACAAAGGGAGTCATAATCAAGTCATTGTTTTTATTGTTGTGTTCAGATTTCACTGCCTGTTCAAAATCCTCTACACTCGACAAGAACAGACAGAAGCAGGCAGTCAGAGATGGACACATTATTCCTTATGCTGTTTAAATACACTATTTTAAGTAAATGAGAGCTGTGACTGAGTGAGCTTCACAATGAACAGAGTAATTGGCAGTGTATAATATTCCCGTTAGATTTTTTGGTATAATATTCTGTAGCAAAGAGTTGATTTTATTGCAGTGTTCAATATTCTGAAATTAATTTCACTTGTATATTCTGACTACTTATGAGAAAGTGTACTATGTAATTTTTTTAAAATAATGAAATAAAATAATTTAATTTAATAAAAATGTAATTAAAAATTGCAGTAAACTACTATATTTAATGTGATTTATCACAGTTAAAAATGTTTATCCTAAGCACTAAATAAAATGTACAGAATTTCAACATGTCCTCTCTCTTTCTCACTCCAGAGGAGGTACATCTTCACTTTCAGAAGTGTGAGGTGGAATATCTGCAGTTTGCTTTCCGCTGGATGAACAATCTGCTGATGAGAGAACTGCCACTGCGATGCACCATCCGCCTGTGGGACACCTACCAGGTACACCCACACACTTCAGCTAGAGTGAAAAGTTATACAGTACTGTTCAAAAGTTTGAAATGATTTGTATTAATATTTGAAGATTTTAATAAAATGCAGTTTCATGAACCGTTTGTTCATGCTATATGTTTAGGCATAAGTTTTAACCATAGAAACATTTCTCTGCTATATTATCATTAATACCACTTTTATTAGATAAGGAAAACATGTTTATGTTGGTTGGATTCACAGCATTTTGAAACTGATTTGAATGTCTTGAAATAGCTGAATTTCAGTGGTCTGATTACAATAATATAGTATGGGTTGTTGACGTGACATGGCATTTTTACTGTCACACAAGTAAAAAATTAATATAATTAGAACTGTTAACATTTAAAATACAGTAAATGATTAAATATGACTTTGTTTTACAAGGAACTGTTCAAAGAATGTGTTAGTTTTTAGGGTTTTTTCTCAAGCATGGCTCAATAAAAACTGAAGTGACTCTCATTTTCTTAAATATCAGATTGCGCACTAAATATATACAGTGAGAAAAAAAACACACAAATAAATAATTAAAAAATCATACATTGTGATTTCCGGATATTTTTCTTTTAGATTATGTCTCTCACAGTGGACATGAACCTAAGATGAAAATTTCAGACCCCTCCATGATTTTTAAGTGGGAGAACTTGCAAATTCGCAGGGTGTTCAAATACTTATTTTTCTCACTGTATTTGATCTAAATTTCTCACAGATTTCTGCTAATTATTTAAAATCCATGAATTGCTAGATGTATACATTACTCGTATCATATTGGATCATTTTATACATTTCTCTGCAGCAAACATGGTTTTCTTTTTTTTTTTTGAAAGGATTGATTTAAAACTTAGTAGACAGTAGTTTGTATAGTAGTAGTGGCTGAGATCTTTGAACAAAGCCTCAGTTTGTTCCAGTAGGGAGTGTCTCCAATTATCATTGCGAGTCTGTCCCCATGGATTAAAGTCTTTGCATGACCAATTATTATCCTATTTCTTGTAATCCCAGCTCTTCTTTAAAAGTATGGTTTCTAAACCAGAAGCAACTGTTAGCAGTATAGCAGTGAAGTGTTGTGTTGCTCGGCATGATATAAATCGCACACAGTACAGTCATGAGTCAATTGTTAGGGGCGTCAAGCAATTAAAATAATTATTCAGGATTAATCGCATTATTTTGTGTAGTGTAATTTTCTGTTGAAGGCTCCTTTTCTTCATGAAACCACATTAAAATAAACACTAACATATTAACCACATTAGCCTACTGTTAATGCCTTAATAGCGTTAAAAATGATACTATTAATCATTATTTAACTTTGACACAACTGAATAAAATAAAACGTACCAATAAATGTGTTTATTAGTAGTAATAACAGAGATTCCATCAAGCATGTAGTTTAACAAAAAATTATGATGGCTAAGCAACATAATGGCCAAAGATTTTAATATTTTTTATATTTAATATATGACATATTGACCTTCTCAGCTAAGACATGTTTTGCTTTATTATATCATATGACTTAGTTTAAGCTTTAGAAATTAATTTCACAGCAAAAAGCAGCCATAACAGACCCCACACATTTGATTCTTTTTATATTTATACAGTAATTCATAGTGTATTTCAAACCACAACTAGTTTGTGAGAGCTTAATGAACATCTGGATGTAGTTTGAATGAGTTAAGAGAAGTTAAGGTGATATATTTTTACATCTGTGCAAAAATTTTGTAATACTAGAGTTTGGTCTTGGTCTCTTCTCAGTCTTGACCTCTTATCTCATTCTCGAGGTGAGATGGACAAAGTCTGCATGACTAAATAAAATCTGCATAAAAATAATTAATAATTAATAATAATAATTAATAATTAATGATAATGATAATAATAATAAATAAATACATATTAGAGGCTGTATATTTAATGTTATTTTACTAAATACATTATTTATTAAAGTATGTGAAGTATAATGAATTTACCATGAATTACAAACTACTGCCAAACTTCCAGTCTTGACTCGGACTTGACTTCTAAAAGTCTTTGTTTTGATTACAACACTGCTGTCCAGTGAAAACACACATACACACACCTAGGGCACAGTAAGCAAACAAATGCCCAGAGCAGTGGTAGGTGCCATCAACTCTGGCACCCAGCGAGCAGTTGGAGTTTAGATGCCTTCCTTGGGTAATTCCAGCACAGATGTTCTTACTAGTTCTGGCAATCAAATATTTTGACCTGCTGCTTTAAACTTTAGGCCACAGCCGACCCCTTCTTTAGCCTTTTTTATCAACATTAGACACATAGCTCCGGTTATACACTAAAGAAAGGAAATTTTGATCTCCAAGCATGTCTTGCCTGATCAGCTGATGTAAAGGGAACATTTTGTAAATAAGCCATCTGTGTGAAGCATTTCTTTTAGCTGATATGTGGTCGTGTGGCGGCTTCAAAGCAAAACTCAATTTTGTAAAGCATGATTTCCCATTGTACATTGAATGATGACAACAGGTGTAATGCTCTTCCCCTTAAAAGATAAATAATCATGTCTTTTTATGGCCCAGACACTTATATCCTGGAAAAGGTCATTGGTTGGTTCAGATTGACATATTGGCGCCACGTTTTATTGCCAAGATGTCAGCCTCCAATGTTTCATGTCCTCTAAGCAAGAAGTCACTGGAAATTTATTGGTAGGACAAACCTTGGATGTAGTTGATGCTTGGTTATGATCTCACAGTCTCACAAAATGTAATTGGCCCTCACACTGTAAGAAAAAAGGGACAGTGTGTCTTAAATTACAAACAGCTAACATGGTCCTTAAGCTTCAATTGTGTACCTTAAATGTTCTCTTAATTCAGAGCAGAATGGAGCATATTTGTATATTTACATAAATAAGCTTTTTTAACAGTTAAATGTGAGTGGAGTCAATACACTGTCAATCAAAGTAACTACAACACAATTTGCTACAGTTGTTTCCTAACTAAAAGTACTGAAGATATCAACTCCAGTGACAGGAAAGATACTGCCTCAGTGATGGTCTAGTACCTTTATTTCGGACAGTGAATTTTATTTTAAAAAAACCCTATGTAATGTATAGTTGCCAGTATGTGATAAATTGATAAAACGTTGTTTAGTTTGGATGTTATAGTTGGTAATAATTGCCTGACTTTGGGTCCAGTTCTGGTGTTCATTTGTATTCTAGCTGAAGAGACTTCAGCCCCTGATGGCTGTTCTGACTGCTTTTCATCCTTGTGTCTCAGAACTCTTTTGATATGTCTCTTTATTGCCATTCTATCCTTTGTATCTGTCTGTCTTTCTGTCTTTTAATTTCTCTATTTTTACCTGACTCGCAGTTGTTCATCCTCAGTTGTTCATGAATTTGATATTATTGTATGAAAACATTTGAATCTTTTGTTTTCTAACAGGGCAGGTGTTGTCTGGGTATATAGTACCTGTACACTTGAATGCATATTTACACACATTCAGATACAAATATAAAGATAAAGCATGTGATGTAATGCATCTCAATTTAGTTTGGTCCATATATTGTGAGCAGTTAGTTACTGGAGCAGGAAAATAAACCCTGTTCCTGTGAAATACATTTTCATAAATTTTACCCTTGAATTGCTTATTCAGTCAACCCTTATGTATAAACTGGCCCACTCAAAAAGCATCATCTGTGGCCTACACTGGCTAAGCCAGGGGTGCACAACTATGGTCCTGGAGAGCTGATGTCCAGTGCGGTTTACTGATTTAACCTGCTCAAACCAGGTTTATTGTTTGTGTTTGAGTAGGAAAACTACTGAAGTGTACTGGACAGCAATACTCTAGGATCAGAGTTGTGCACCACTAGACTAAGCAGTCAGAAACATACCTTATTAAGGGTCACTTTGTTTAAACTTTGGTAAATGGTTGCATTTTCATAAGTACTATACCCTAAGAGAAATACTCTTTTTTTTGGTTGGTGTGCAGGTGTGTAAGTTATAACAGGACATTTCTTAAGTAGATCAGGTAAAGTTTATTCAATATCAATGCTCTAAATGTTTTCAGTGGTGTACATAACAATATCTGTTGATTGTCAACCTGTGATGGAGGAGCTACTGCAACAGCAAGCAGCCATATTTGCAAAAATTTATGATTTTGTGATGAATGGTTATTTTATACATAAATACAAAAAGGTCTCCACCTTCACACTTCATTGACTAATATGCATATTAACATCTCTTCCCTTTCATATATTGTTTTACTAAAGGGCTGTGAATTGGCAAGAACCTGGTGATTATAATATGATTTATAATACAATTCAAAGTGAGAGATTGCAATTTTTAAAATGTAACTTTAGGCAAAGTGTCAGGGGTGCATCCTTATCCTACTTTTCCATTGGAGTTAAAGAGACTAATGATTGAATATAGATTACAACACTGCTGAATGAATTACAACAAAATGAATCACTATCTGCACCAAGCTTTGCATGGAAGTTATTAATTACAAATTCTGCACTTTTAAGGATCAATACAGTATCTTATAACATTGGTATGGTGTAATATGACACATTGAGGTTGTAAATTCATAGTTAGAGGTTAGGTGCCTTGCTCAAAGACACTTCAGTTGTGTCCTCTCAGTTCAGGAGATCAAACTAGCACCCTTCCAGTCACAAGACTGGTTCTTTAACCTCAAAACCCATGGCCTCCCCAAAAAGGTTTGCTTCCCTGTTGGGTAATCAAACCCCAGTTTGCCAAGGGACAGGAAGAGATATTGTCCACTATACCAATGAAGAAGCCTAAAGACACAGCAAGGATCAAAACCCACAGTCTTTGTTTTACATGATACCTTGCCTCTTGTTCATCACTCCAGAGGACTACAGTGTCTGTCAGATTTAGTTACCTATCTGACCAGGATAACAAACAGGCCAAACTTTGGGCAGAGACAGAATTAATGCAGACCAAAACTTGGCCAAATGCTGTCAGTCCACTCAGCTGCCAATTCACAATCACTGTCTGTGATTCGGGCATAAATGCAAGGTCAAAGAACCATGTTTACACGAACACCAGGAGTTTGATTTTAGTCCATTATCATGTCATAATGTGAAAAATGTCATTATCATGTTAAACCTCTGGAGTCTGCTCTCCCACCGGTGGTGTATTAACCACAGAAATTCCGCAAAAAATATATAACTCATATTACAACTCTAACTATATAACACTGCTTTATAACTCTGTGAGATTTTATCCTAAGAACAAAACAAAAAACATACTCCAGAAACCTTAAAGGGTCTACTTTTCAAAAATATATAACGTGAATCAAAATATATATTTAGATATGTGCGAGAGGAGCTTAAATAAGAGACACTTTTTTGAGAGCAAGTCGGAGCGATTCGGACAGCTATGAATTTTTTCCCACCAAAATAATGTCTTTGTGACATGACATGGTGATTCCGGACATAACTGTGTCAGTGGAATGTGGACATGAACAACGACATTTCACCTGAAGTGAATATGAGCAATAGACCTCTCACCTTAGTGTTTCATACCTTAAATATTCAATGTAGGGTTAGTGGCTGAGGAAAACAGTGTCACCTCACATTTCTTAAGCTTTGCAAATAAAAACCACTTACAATTTCTAAAAACTGTAATGACAAATGTGTAGCCAACACCTCTGTTTATGCAGTTCTGAGCTCAAAAGTCTTGGCTAGAAATGTTTAGAGTGTTTTTTTTTTCTTCAAAATATATCAGCACATCTGAAAATAGGTTTTTGGAAAGTCTAAGTTTAGAGCAGATTTAATCAAAATATTGATTTATGTCACTCTTACTGTTTTGACACTGTCGTTGCTGAGTTTGTGCTGAACAAAAGCCTGTGTAACACTTTGGGATTTGTGAAAAAGTCAAGGCATGTCTGACTACATCAGAGTGTCTGAAATACCCTCAGACTCCAGGGGGTTTACAAGCATTTGATTGTCAGGCCTATAATAATCGGACTGTGGGAGATAGATTTGCGGATTTGGACATTTTCATATACATTCTTTTACACTACTAGTAACTACATAAATATATGTAGATGGATAGATAGATGGACAGAGAGAGTGAGGGTGAAAGAGAGAATGAAAGATTTCTATACAGTATGAGACAGATTTGTTGCACTGAGAGCAGGTATTGTGATAAATGTTATGACACACTTTAGTTCTCAATAACTATAAATAAAACAACTAGTTTTGGCAGTATTTACAGTCTAAAGTCTAAAATTAACATAACAGTATGAGACGTCATATTACACAATGTGTATCCACAGAAGAATACAGTTGTCTGTAGATTGACGTGAGCACAGTTCAGACAGCAGGAGATCCTGTATCGGTGGTAAGGACACTCATTGTAATGTCTTATTGCAGTGGGTAAGAAAGAATAGTATCACTCTGTTGTGAGGCTGTAATATATTGTCCAAAATGATCAACTGCTTGTTGAAAGTGTTTTGTTCTGCCAGTTCAACTTCAACAGCAGAGCCACCCTATCTCTTGAGTTTGGTCAGTTCGGGTTTGTTGATACTGTTGTCCACAAAAAAAAGCCAAAAATGTGAAAAATAATGTTAAAATCAAGGCCACGTTTCAGTTGTGTATTTTCTGTAGTCTTTGAATTACCAAAAATATTTACTTTTTGTAGACTAATATGTAGAGTGGGATGCTGGTTTGCGAACTGGCCTATTACCACTTGCTTTTCATTCATATAAAAAATGAGGCGATAAGTCGCCATTAAAGTAGAAACATCAGTGTTTAGCTATATATATATGTGTCTCTCTGTGTCTCTCTCCCTGTTTCTCCTCGTCTTCATCTGTATCTCCTCTTTCTCTCTCTCTCTGTCTGTCTCTGTCTCTGTCTCTCTCTGTCTGTGTCTCTCTCTCTCTCTCTCTCTCTCTTTGTCTCTCTCTCTCTCTCTCTCTTTGTCTCTCTCTCTGTCTCTCTGTCTCTCTTTGTCTCTCTGTCTGTCTCTCTCTCTCTCTCTCTTTCTCTCTCTCTCTTTCTCTCTCTCTCTCTCTGTCTCTCTCTGTCTCTCTGTCTGTCTCTGTCTCTCTGTCTGTCTCTCTCTCTATGTGTCTCTCTCTGTCTCTGTCTCTCTCTGTCTCTGTAATTCTCTCCCTGTCTGTCTTCTTTTCCTCTTCTGGTATCTCTCTCCTCTTTGTTTCTTGGTGTCTGTCTGTCTGTCTCTCTCTCGCTCTTTTTTTTCTCCCCCCTCTTTCTCAGGCATCTTACTGAAATATATCAGTCACAGGTGAAAAAACAGCTGAATTAATAACACTGCCTCTCTGCTCTGCATACAGATCTTCAGCCTAAATCTATTTCTATTTAAATGTTGTATTTGCATGTGATTTTTATTTCTCTTCACTTCTCTTAATGATTTTGAATGTTCAATTGAATGATATGAAATCTTTCTAGCATTGCAATTCTTTGCTTTTTTCAGATCTGTTAAGTAATTTCTCAGTTTTTCCAAAGATTATGCAAAATCTATAAACCAGATGTCCTTCATATGGAAAATAGTTTAACTATATTACGTTATTTTTGGAGTTATCTTCTCCCCACTACACTTCATTTTTGGGTGGCCAAGATGGCAGAAACTCCTCTATTTGCAGAGCGACAGTCCCAGCAGCATTGGGGTTAGGGTTAGACATACCTTTAGGAAGAGGATAGTGTGAAGAAAGAACAAAGCAAAGCTTCTTTTTGTCAGTTAATCTCTATGCATTCTGTGAAATAACCTCTCACTTTGCTGTGTCTGTGCAGTGTGTGAAGACGCACAGATAATCTGCCAGATAATAGGATTAATACATGAATGGATTTTCCTTGAATCCCTGTCTCACATAAAGATGACAAAAAGAACTTGGATCGTGGAAATACTTTCCTCTTCTGGTTCAGCTACAGAGTATTGGTTGAGACTTTTTTCACTCAAAGCCAAATTCCACCACCACATTTCTGCTTAGGTAAATGGTTAAGAAAAAAAAATAATTCAGTAGTTTGATGTGAAATTCTAGAGGGAATCTGAATTATTCAGTATTTGTGATGGGAACCAGACATCTGAAGCATTTTACACTTTGCAAAGCTACATCACAGAAAGATGAAAAAGGAGATGTTGTGAGGTAATGTGAAGAAACGGTTGATTCCTGATGTTCTGCTCAATGCTCTTCAGTCACCATAAAGATTAGTTAAATTCCCTACATTATGAAGCCTGAATTATACAGAATAAGATGACAGAAATCTGGCACTTAATCATTGATGGTACAAATGGGCCCAGCCAATTTCCTTTCAGCCATAGTTTGGCTAGGCACCAACTACATCTTCACAGAGGTCATCAGGTAGACTCTTTTTGTGTTTCGATGAATTAAACCCAAAACAGCTCTGTAAAGCTCAGCAGTGAAATCTGGTGAGACCCTCCCCCTCCAAACTCACGTCACAGACCACAGTGACTAAGGTTGTATACGAAACCACACAGAGTTAATGAATATATAATTGAAAGTGGTTTCATGTTTTTCTTTCTAGTGTCTGAATTGTTCACACTGGTTTTGATTGGCTGTGTTTAATGCCACTAAAAGTGACATCATAGAAAAGCTCTTACACAAAACTGTTATAAATACACTACCTGACTATGTTTTGGCTGAAAAAAAATGTCATACATCATTAGAATAAAATAAATAGACAAAATTTGACAAATTGTTTTGATAAATGATGCCGATATGTCGAGAAACCATCCATCCATTATCCCAGCCGCTCAATCCTTATCAGGGTTGTGGTTAGTTCCCTACCCCCTCATTCCACTATCCCAACTAAGCCCAGGACAGGGCATGTCGAGAAACTTTGGTTCCAAATGTTCTCCTCGGTTCTCCTCAGCCGTCCTGAGGATTTATTAACTTCCATCTACCATGAAGCATTGATTAGCCAAACTGAGTATTGGATGAGAACTACCAACAATACTGGACAACCTTGCAATATTTGGAACTGATTAAACAAACACATTCACATAAAAATCACTACTATTGTATTAATGTTATTCATGTTTTACTAATTTTTTTAAAACACCTGATTCACAGTTTTTCCTTAACAGAGTTGATAAAAGTTGCTTTTTTCACACATCTGTTTAGCAAAAACAAACTGGTTTAAGCAGCAAGACCAGTAAACACTATAAAATCTTTTTTTTTTTTACTTACCTATTGCTAGGTGCAGCCAGTGCCCATACTACTGCAGATTTTGACGTCGTCTTATTATCAGCAAGTTACTCAACATAGCTGAATGAAAAAAAGGAATATCACAGAAAAAGTTAATCTTTGTCATAATTTAGGTAAACAGTCATATTTTCTATTCATTATATGTCCAGTGACATTTCAAGGTAGTTGATCAGTTTGGCTTAAAAGCTCATGAATATCAGAAATCCAGAATCTCAAATTATTTGAATATTTCATTTTGAGTTTCAGTAAATTACTGTATACATAGTATCAACATGAAAACGAAAAGGCTTGTAATGTCACTTTATGTGTAATGAATACACAATCAAAATTATTAAGCCAAATTAGCTTTTTTTTACGATAGTTTTAATTTGTTTTAATTTAATGTTAGTGGCACAACAGAGCAATATACCTTTGAAATGATTGGCTATTTGCTTTCACGCATAGTACACTCCAATATCAAGGCATATTAGGGACTGTTTATGAATGAGTGAGGGAGAAGTCTTTGTTCATAAACCCAAACTTTGCTTATTTATGATCTTTACTGTCTGTTTGTTTTCAGGGAAACTATTGAACATTCTATCAAGCAGTTTCTTATTTCTTTTGACTGTTGTGGCACATATCGGCAGGCTTATATTTGTATAACTCCTGTTTCCCATTACCACCATTCTACCTGAAGTGTTTCTACGATTTAGCCTTTCACATCAAGCCACTGTGAATGACTTTGGTTACAATTAAAATATACATGATCATATTAGAATATTATGGTCATTGCTGGTTTGGGATAAACTTGATACCATATGATGGTTTGCAAAAAAAGGCATGATGTTGACTATGTGGGATGTTCTAGGGCCGTCATAGTGAAGGTGTAGTGAAAATGGACGTCTAATACATTGCCTCCAAATGGTGTGACAGCCAGTTTAAACGCCTAACGGACCATTGATGCCAGAGGGGTACAACAACTCTGGCAAGTGGTACAGCGCAATCAACAGTGTACTAGTTAACATCTACAGGGGTTGGACAATGAATCCACAATAACCACAATAATTTATTAGTAGGTGTAGGGCCTCCTTTTGCGGCCAATACAGCGTCAATTTGTCTTGGGAATGACATATACAAGTCCTGCACAGTGTGGTGAACGGTCTCAACAACATGGGGAGACCGTAGTTACCAGGCAATCCGCAAATTTGACCGACAGTGTGGTAAACCTCCGTTACATAATCTGCAGGTAAAAGTGATGTGGAAGTGATACTGCCGGGATCTTGTAGGGTGTATCAGTTGTAGTACGGAAAAAAACGTTTGGTAGTATACCATAGTTCAAATAGGGTTTGGTCG
>BRDA01029951.1:3139-24739 GCA_036984385.1 Crenuchus spilurus | reverse complement strand
ACTTGCTGTCTTGGTCACAGATGCACCAGCAAGACGTGCACCAACAATTTGTCCTCTTTTGAACTCTGGTACGTCACCATAATGTTGTGCATTGTAATATACTATATAACTGTGCTCTTACCTGCTAACTGAACCTTCACACTCTGCTCTTACTGGTGCAATGTGACATTAATGAAGATTGGCCACCAGACTGGTCCACTTTAGCCGTGAAACCTCCCACACTAACATGACAGCTGTTTCAATTTCATTGTCTAACCCCTGTATAATGAACACAGGAGCAAAGAAGAAAGTGTCAGAGATCACCATGGCATCTGCAGTGTCCCAGGCTGAGTTAATTCCAAACTAGTGGTGGTCATGATATTCTTATATGAATGTGCATAGAAAGATGTATTTGCTTCTTTAAATGACTGATATGACAATGAAGCACTTGCTATGGAATGAAGTTGTTTAGTTTGTGAAGCTCCAGGTAAGTAAACCCATTTCATACTAAAGTCTCATTGTCACAGCAGTAAATAAAGCCAAAAAATGCATTCACACTTAAGCAAATGTTTTACTCAGAGGGAACAGGCAGACTGTTTTACACTCTCACTGTGAAGCACAGAGTCCAGAGGTTTATCTCCACTCTCTTTTATTCTCTCGGCCTTGTAATTGCATGTAAGGGCTGAAACACAAAAGGGCTGCCCCAGAAGATCAATTAGTTCCCACAAAGAGCTCAGATGAGAAAGAAAGTGAGAGAAAGAGAAGACAAAAAGGAAAATCATGTCAGTGTTATACAGTGAATCCACCTTGCTTCTGCTGCATTAGAGAGCAAGTTTGTTCTGTGCTGTTTTATTCTGGACCTCATTTCTGCAGAGATCTGATGCTTTGACATCTACTGTCTCTGTAACCTCACTCTGTCTGGCTTACTGTCTCTGCTAATTCTTCTTTTTCTCTTCTCTCCCTGTCTTTTCTCATCTGTTCATGCTGTCTCATATTTTTCTTTTCTTTTTTGTTTCTTCTTTTATTTTCTCTTTTTTACCTGTTGACTTTCTCATCTTCTTTTTTCACGCCTGCTCTTGTCTTGTCTCATTTTTTTTCTTCTCTTGTCCCTTCACCTTTCTTCATTTTGTGAATATGAATATGAATATTGTGAATATTTTCTCATCTGGTCTTTCTTTTTTGTCTGTTTTTATCTCATTTTTTTGTTTGTCTGTCTTTTGTTTTTGACCCCTCATATCTTCTTTTCTCATCTGTTCACATATCCGTCACTTTTGTTTCATTCCTTCTTGTTGTTTTCATCTTTTCACATCTTTTTTTCTTTATTTTTTCTCATATTTTCTCCTCTTGTCTGTCCTCCTTTTCTCTCTTCTTATCTCACCTCCTCATACATTCTCATCATTTTGCATATTCTTGTCCTTTTTGTCTTTTTGCTCAGTGTCATCACTTGTTTTTGTCTTTTCTATTTTCTGCTTGTTTTTCTATCCCTATGTGTTCTCATCACACCTCTAATCTAGTTTCATTCTCTCTTTCTTTGCCTTTCTGATTCTATCTTTCTTTGTATCTTTTTCTTTTTCTTTTATCTAGCTTTTTTGTCAATCATCATTCTGTTCCGTCACTCACACGGCCATTATCCATCTTCTGCTTCTTTTGCGCACTGCTTGGAAAGAAGGAAACAAAAGCAAACAGGAACACAAGAACAATACTATTTATAGCCAGATGCATCGCCTCAAGTGGCTGAAAGTACTTCACTGTACCTAACACACAAGCAGAGAGAGAGAGAGTTGTATGCTGTGTGTGGAGGTGGGTGGTGGAAAAACAGGAATGCCTTATGTATTAGTCTTGCTGGAGATGGTAATAATTGACAGGATTCCTCCTCTCAGCAGAAAACTAGCTGTAATGAGCTGAGGATAAGCCTGGAGTTTCCGACAAGAGTGTAATACAGTCACTCACACTTTTACCTTGTATACATACTGATGACTGAGATCACAGGTTTAAAGCCTCTTCCACAAGAGAATCTGAAGTGTGTGTGTGTGTGTGCATGTGTGTGTTGTTTCTACAGGCTGAATCTGAGGGATTCTCCCATTTCCATCTGTATGTCTGTGCAGCCTTCCTCATCAAGTGGCGTAAAGAGATTGTCTCCATGACAGACTTCCAGGTACTGGTGTTTGCGTTGTACATTTTAAAGATATCCTGACTTTGTATGTAGTAACATTTGTGGGGAAAAACAGTAACTTGCAAAAGAACGACTTTGTAATTTTTATCTGAAGGCTACACATTATTATATGTAGATACACACTGATACACTGGATGAATGAATGTGTAGATAGATAGGACCTCAGCCTCCCTGAAAAGGGAGACCACACTGGCATTTCTTATACACCATCTTGTACAAACTCCAAGCCAGTTTGCTGTCCAACAGCCCTTTTCCAACAATTGAAATCTGGTTCTTGAACACAAATCTGGTTCTTATGCAACACACAACATAACTAAATAGATAATAAACTGAATTAAATGTAGTCCCTGATGCTTGTAGCAAAACCCATAATCTTTTTTCACATTTAGTTCATCAGTTTATACGTCACTACACTGGTCTTTACATCTAGCAATGCCCCTGAACTCAGGACAGCTCTGAACACACAACAAACGCTGTGTTTGTACAACCATTCTCTACAACTAGCATTATTCGCCATGAAGAAGATACTCTTCTTTGATTTCAGCTGCGAATGAAGTTTTCAGGATCTGGAACCAATTTATGTTGGCGGAAAAGCGCCAAATGGTTTAAACTGAGAAGAGTGAATGGGAACAAAGCCAGTTCCACATAATTGGAAAAGGGCTCCAAGTGTACACCCAGCTAATTGCAAGTCCCAAGAGTTTTGTGTTTTGCTGCTTGGGAAGTTGTCCACAAAGTTTCATTGTACTTGCATATAATGACAAAGATTCTCTTCTCTGTTGATGGTGAGGGGGAACCAGGCATGTCTGGACTTCCTAAAGTCCTCCACCATCTCCTCAGTCTTGCTGATTTTTAGCTGCATCTAGTTCGGCTTACACCAGTTGACAAAGTCCTTTGCTAGCTTCCTGTATTCATTCACCTGTGCATTTCTGATGCACCTCACAATGGTTGCATCATCAGAGAACTTCCAGAGATGACATGACTCTCTTGTCCCTAAAATGTGGAGGTTGAGCAAGAATAGAACTGACACGGTCCTTTGGGAGGCCCCAACACTACACACTGAGACACATACTGAGGCCATCCAGTCCAATTTCTATCCACCTGTATCAGCTGAAACTTCTCCCCTAACAACACAAACTGGTGTTGAATGTGCTAGAGAAATCAAAGAACATGATTCTTACATTTCTGCCTGATGTTCAAGTGGAAGTATGTTTTGTTCAGCAGGTACATAACCGCATCATCCACTCAAGGTCCATCCTGATATGTGAACTACAGAATTGTTCATCTGTTCTAACCAATGGCCTCAGATGATTCTACTCTTAATGAAGTAGAATGGGTCCACAGTCATTCATTCATTCATTCATTATCACACCCGCTTATTCCTAATCAGGGTTGCGGTTAGTCCCCTACCCCCTCACTGGGCGCAGGGCAGGGCAGTACACTATTCAACTAAGCCCAGGACAAGGCGCCAGTCCATCGCTGGGTGAACACAAACGCACACACATACATACACACACATGGACGATTTAGAGTACCCAATTCACCTGACCTCCATGTTTTTTTTTGGACTGTGGGAGGAAACCGGAGACCCCGGAGGAAACCCACGCAGACACGAGGAGAACATGGAAACTCCGCTCAGATGTGGACTCGAACCCAAGACCTCAGTGCTGAGAGGCGAACATGCTAACCACTAAGCCACCGTGCCGCCCGGGTCCACAGTCATTTAGTGTTATCGGTTGCCATGTCTTGGAGTCAGGAGCCACACAAGAACTTTCCCTAACTGGAATTCTTTACAGGCTGCAGCACGGTTTAAAGATGTCCTGAACAGTCTTGCACATCTGCTCAGCACACAATTTCAGCACCTTGGTCTTAATACTCATGATATTTTGGATTAGAATGGAGTTTCCTCTGTTTCTTTCTCATGTTGAGCATCTACACCTAAAACTGGGTGTAGAGTCACTGAACAGCTATGAAGTGGAAAGACTCACTCATCCGGCCATCACCATTTGCTTAAGTAACAGGAAAGTCAGTATTACTGATGATTGAGGCTTCAAGGAGTGGTACCAGTATGCAGTGGTTAGCACCTAACACAAGTGATGCAAGGAAGGGCGGCCAGTGAACCAGTGACGACATACTGGCCCCCAAAAGCTCACTGATGCACTGGGGAGCAAATGTTTGCTCATCTGCTCTGATCGCACAGAAGAGCTACTATAGTTTAAATCACTTACAGAGTTAATACTGGTTAAGTCAGAACACACAATGCCTCACCGCTTGCTGTCTCTGGGGCTGTGCGCACACAGATTGGTCAGAGAGCTTGTGCCTGATGCCTGTCCACAATTGAAAGGATCAACAATGGACACATAAGCAACAGAACTGTACTGTGAAGTAATGGACGAATGCCTGAATGAAAGTTACACTTATATAGAGCCTTTCTCAAACCCAAGGACGCTTTACAATTAACACTTCAAACTGAACAACACACACCAACAAGAAGTGGCAGCCAGTCGTGCACAGCGTACTCTGAACCGGATGTGACCAAACACCGGGAGGACTTCATCGAGCACTAGGGGGATCACCCAGGACAGAGTGCCAACCATATCTGGGCATATATACATTTATACACAGACATACACATTCATACACACACCAGGGTAATTTTTAGAGTAGCCAGTTCACCTGATCTCCATGTTTTCACACTGAGGGAGATTGTTTTATGTTATGTTATATGGACAGCCAAAGGTGTGCACCACCTCAGGAAGAGACGGCACTCTGGGAAGTATATTTAATGCTTTTTCTAGGAAATCCTGGGTGCGGACATTCATGTAGATGTTACTTTAATATGTAACACCTATCTATCCATACTTGTAGACCAGGAGTAGGCAACTCCAGTCCTGGAGTGCCGGTTTCCTGCACAGTTTGGTGATGTCACTTCTCTGACACTACAATTAAACATGCTAATTGCCTGCTGAGTTGAATCAGGTGTGTTTGATCAGGTAGATCACCAAACTGTGCAGGAAACCGGACCTCCAGGACTGAAGTTGCCTACCCCTGGTGTAGACCCTTCTCTAATGACAGTGGCCTCTTTCAGCAGGATAATGCCACAATACCACACATCACAAATTGTTCAGGAAAGGTTTAAGGAACATGAGAAATATTTTAAGGAGTTGACTTGCTTCTAGATTCTTCAGATTTCAGTCTAATGGAGCATCTGCTTAACGTGCTGGAGAAACAAGTCTGTGGTGGCTCTACCTCATGACTTGCAGGTCTAAATGGATCTGATGTTTTGGTGTCAGACACTACACGGCAGCTTTAGAGGTCATCTGGAGTCCATGGCTTGTTGGATCAAATCAGTTTTGGTAGTATGAGGAGGACCTACAAAGTATTACGCTGGTGATTTTAAAGTTATGGCCACACACACATTTGGAAATTGATTGTATGAACATTTTAACGTAAAATTGTGCATCACTCCTTAAGTGTTCAGTGTGTGTGGGCATGCTGTGGCTCTTGTGTGTGTGAGTGTGTGTTACATGTGTGACATACTCCACACTGCGCTGACTCGTCTGGGCCGTCACACAC
This sequence comes from Crenuchus spilurus, assembly GCA_036984385.1. Taxonomy (NCBI): domain Eukaryota; kingdom Metazoa; phylum Chordata; class Actinopteri; order Characiformes; family Crenuchidae; genus Crenuchus; species Crenuchus spilurus. Next base: position 19,014 of record BRDA01029951.1, on the reverse strand, counting down.
TCCGTGGCGATCGCAGTAATTGGCTTGCAGTGGAGCAGCCTCATTGTAACTGCATTTCATACACCAACGAACCAGCTTACCTCCGAGACCAACATACACTCACTCTTTTCTCGTTCTATTCCTCCCTTTCTTTTCTCTCTCTCTCACATTATCATTCACAGGCTCGCATTCTTCTCTCCTTTTATTTTTAAATTTCTCTCTCTCGCACACACACTCACTGTTTCTTTCCCCCCCCACTCTCCTTCTCTTCTTCTCTCTCTCTCTGTCTCTCTGTCTCTACTGTATCTCTCTCTGTCTCTCTCTGTCTGTGTCTACTGTATCTCTCTCTCTCTGTCTGTGTCTCTATTTCTGTCTCTCTCTTTCTGTGTGTCTCTCTCTGTGTGTCTCTCTCTCTATTTCTGTCTCTCTCTCTGTCTCTCGATCTCTCTCATTATCTCTCTCTCTCTAGATGGAGAAGTTAAATTGGTGTCTTAATTGGTGATAGACTGAATAATTGATAACTATCTGATAATGATACAAAAACAAGTTACTGTTAAAGTGCTAAAGTTTGTTTTTTACTCATCTCCTGCATTACTTTACCCTAAATAACACCTAAATAAAGTATGTTTAAACTCTCTCCCTCTTTTTGTTCTCTTTCTGCTCGTATTTTTGCCATCTCATTCATCTGTATCTCTACATCGCTCCTCTTTCTGTCTCACTATCATTCCTTAACTAATCTTCTACTTAGAGCAGACTCAATATAATGGTTATTATAAAATAAACACAGCGAGACAGAATCAAACTACGCATCAAAAGACTTTTGCATTGTTGTCTGCTTCCATTATATAAAGAAGCACTAGAATCATCACCACAGATAACTGATTTCTAAAACTGTGATTCCTGTATGGTTTTCCTAAAATTTTACGTTAAAAATCATTGTATATCACAGTATATGGAATAAAAGCCCATGTGTTTTGATGCATATTGTAAAACCATTCTTGCCAATGCACAGCCCTCCTCAGAGTTGGTTGTCCGAGATGGCGGATGCAGCATTCAACTATAAACATTTTGTTGTTTTTAGCTGAAAGATCATTTCTGAAAAATTGAATTTTAAATTAAAAAATATCTTTGCTTATTGGGAAGTGGGGAAATATGACTAGTTTTATTTATTTATTTTTTTATTTATTTTTGTGTGTGTTATAAATTAATCATTTACAGTTTACAGTTTCATAATCCTCTACCTGGTGAAAATGCTTTTCATTTCTCTTTTTCAGGGCCTGCTAATGCTTCTGCAGAACTTACCCACAATACATTGGGGCAATGAAGAGGTGGGCTTACTCCTAGCTGAAGCCTACAGACTCAAATACATGTTTGCAGATGCTCCAAGGCACTACAAAAGATAAGGACTTCCCGAAGCAGCCGGTTTCTTCTGACTCATAGATGAACACAGTGAGGTGCTCCCCCACTATATTTCTGTCAATATACAGCCATTTCTTTAATCTGCAGTTACTTTAGTCTGGCTGAGGGGGACCTTCATGCTGCTGCTCAACCACTGGGCTGAAGATGCGGGGAGCAATGATGGGGGGAAAAATGAGATCCTGAACAAAGTTCCTTTACTGGAATGCTGATGAGCTTAAGAGAGAGGCTTCAGTGGACCATTTCAGCAGATAAACACCAAGTAGACTCCACCTCTAAAGTTTTTTTTTAATGTCAAACTTTATCAAACTAATAACAAGAGATGAAGAAGGAAGCAGAACAGCTTCTCAGCTGCATAATGAAAAATGTTTTTATTGCGTTTTATTTTTTAATGACTTCTTGCATTGTATCTCTTTGCGCTTCTACTTTCCTTGGAATGGAACACTCCTTTTTTTCCATCATCCAGATGATGTCTGGTGTGCAACGTGTATACATTTAATATGCTTGCTTCTTTCCTCGGTGCTCTGTTGACAGGACCACAGCAGCATCACAGGAGTCATTCATCTCTGAAGGCCTCAGCAGAGCTTTTACTGCAGTGCTGTGCTAAAAGAAACTACGGCAGCCAATCAGGGTCATTTGATGATGAGATGCAGCGGTACATGTGTGTTGACCCTTAATGAGAGTCAGTTTGAGCGAGTGCTATGCTTGTGGAAGCCTGTGAATTTTAACAATCAAGGACGACGTCCTACTTTCTGAAGGTGGCCTAGCTTCATGTGAAGCCCCCACATATTGCACAAAAACAAGATAAAGATGAAACCGGGGTACTCTTTTGCAGTAGCGAAGTTTCATTATCAACTACTGAGGTGTTGATGTGATGTAGACAGCTTCAAACTGTGGTGAAATATTAATAATAGGTTTATAGCGAATGAATTGCTCTTATTGAGGTCATGTTATGCAACTGAAGGGAATGTCTTTGCACCAGATGTAAAAAAAAAAAAAAAAACTACTGAGTCAGTAATGCAAACTGAACTGTGTGGAAATATTAGTGCAGCACAATCTGATTTTTTGCTCATTTATACCCTAAAACCTGCTAGTAGAAATTGTCCTTTTGCACTGATCTAGGACCAGCTACTCCAACCCAAAGTCTTACCTTAATCATGATGGAGAAGCATCTGAAACTGATCCCTGATCTTCATGAAACTAGGGCAACTCACTAGCGTCTGTAAGCACACCAGGCAAAAATCCTTGCCAATGGATTTCTAAGCAGATGAAGGTAAATAGCTCTTAATACCCTTGACCTTTCATTCAAAGCAAAAACAGCATGATACATTTAAAAACATTAGGAAACAATAGCCAGAAGTCCTCAACTCCTGTCCTTTAAACCAGTTTCTGGTTCTGTTTTTTCTACTGGTAGTCAGTTGAGCTGTTGATGTAACTCAGGGCTAGCAAACTCCAATCCTGGAGGGCCACATTCCTGTACAGTTTGGTATTGTTCCTGCTCAATCAACACAGCAGGTGGTTACCAGGTTAAAGCAGCATTCAGCTTACTTTGGAACTAGGAAGTCGAAGCTTGAATTCGTCATTGTGTGGAATTTTTTATATCAACGCATTAGTGCTACACAGTGAGAAAAGACTAGAAACCCAGCTCATGTTATAAGTAATAAATGTAATATTGATTATGCATTTACCTTCTAGTAAAGAAATTTCAGTGGTCAGTGTTATAGGTTTAACTGACTACTATGGCTGTACGTTGATTTTAAGCAAATCTCATTTCAATGCAGAGCAATAGTTCTAACTATTTTTGATTTGACGCAAACTTAAATGAGACGACAATCTCAGAAGTTTCAGAGCTGGAATTCTTAGTTCTGGTGATTGTTTTTTTTTCCCAGGGCAATGTCAGAAATTCTGAGTTACAAGCTTTAGTTGTTGTGTTATCAGACAAATTATCCCTCAGTTCCTCATCAGTGAGATACAACTGTCTTAACTACCTGTGATTGCAAAATCCAGGACCAGAATCTGGATTCAAAGTCCAGGGTAGAAAAGAACAGACTGTTAGTTTTATAAATTTGATTCAGTTCAGTTTTACCGTGGTTCCCTTAGCATATCAAGATGTGCTGTGAATAAATTGGTTTGTAATATATTACAGTGAGTTATTCTCCTTTTGAGCCTTGAGAAAGATTGGAAATTACATTCAAAATTCAAAAGAAGTTTTGAATAAAAATGTTTTCAAAGAGGGGCTCAGTTCACCTCAAGTAACCAAGCAATCAGTTTTCTAATCCCATTGATAGTTTTAATAATTAATGAATAAGTGTCTTTCTACTTTAATTATTGAAGTAAATGGAGTATATGTGAATAGAGAGAACTGTCAGGATTGGTTAAAAGTGATGGTGTTATATTGGTTCTGCTTCTGCTGAGAAATGGAGGGGGTGTAGTCAGGTTGCTGGTGTTTTAAAGGCTATGACTTAAACATGGTTGCCGGCCTCAGTCTGTCCATATCTCTGCACAAAGCCTGTCATATATTCTCGCTATCATAACAAACCTCTTACATTGTAAACTGTCATTTTACAGGTGAAGGAACAAAACATTTCACAGCAACAAGCAACAAAATGTTATTCCAGGTCATTTTGGACTGTTCCTACTGGTCCATTTATGAAATGTTCAGCAATGTAAAGGCAGCTGATTTTTTCAAATAGTGTAACAAAAACTAAAAATTGAGGTTTTGATATGATTGTGACAATATATGCCACCAATGCTGACTGTTACAAAGCCTTTACTATGACATTTTTTGCATTGTACACTGTTTTAAAACTACAATGTTGTCCCTTTTATATGCGGGAGTTATTTGTGTTTTATGGATTATTTTTGAACTTCGTGATTTTGAGTTTGTCAACAAGTCAAATTTATACAAAATCAATGTTCCATTTACTTGTAGTGTAATCAGTCAGCTGAGACATGTTTGGCTGCCTTTTTAGTAATCATATAAACTTGTTCATTTGGCTTCTGACTAGGGGTGTTACAATATGCATAGTCTTATTCTTTTTTTATTATGAGCCTTCCAATACAATATAAAATATCAATTGCATGCACTTAGACATGACTAAATATATTTCAGATATACTGACAAATCAGAATGGTGTCCACTGTATTAAAGACTTCATTATAATTCAATATAATCCTTAAAGAGACAGCCAGGAAACCCTACTTTGCAAGTGAAACCATTTCCAGTTTGTATGTGTTAAAGTGGATTTTCTAAGTGTGTGTTAATTATGCTTTCAGCAGAAGCTGCAGTTGCATTTAGTCAACTGAACTGTAAGCAAAATTAAAGTTGGCTTTAAAATAAACTTCCGTATTAAAAATGGATAATGTTTTGATGCAAAATTTGGTATCCAATTTTGCATCGTAACACCCCTACTTAGGAGTCCATATGTTATTTGTAAAAGACATTAGAGAGAAATTCAGATTTGAAGTGTTTATGGTAAAGAGTCATTTTTGCTTTCACTAAATTCCCCCTTTAAAAATTTTCCATCATGTCTTTGTGGAAAACTGTTAACTATGGAGACCAAAAATGCCCGTGGTTGCAGGGCTGCTGTTACAGAGTTAATGTACAGATATCCCCAGCTCAGTCCTGACATTGTGACTGTTGAGTTCAAGGTAAATACCACTATCAAATATGAGCTAAATGATGCACTTGAATGTGCAGTAATGTGACACTGTATCAGAATCTTAAAAAAGGACCTCTGTGAAACAGCTCCATGGAGAAACAATGGGAAGTGTGAGTGGTGCTTTTTTACATCTTTTCTGGCCAAATGAACCATTTCGGGTGAGCGTGATATCAGCTCTAAAAAAAGAATGTATAATTTTATCCTAGCAAAATTGCCCTATTTGACTAAGTGATTTTTCTTCGTCTGATCCAGTTGTTTCTCTGCAGGGCTGATTGATATGATGTAACTGTGATTCTGAATAGCCCTTTTACTTATTACAGCTCAGAGAGAAGGCTGCACTGTTGATTGTGTACTGTTACTGTTCCCAACTACTGCAAAGGTGAAGTAATGCCTCAGTTAAAGGCCACTATTTCTCCTTTTAGTAAACAAGAATCTCCAGAGCATCTCTCATCCAGGAGGGATACAGCACGTTTATTGCTTATTGCTCTAAAACATGTGTTCCTATTGGATAATTAGTGGTGTTGAATGAGGTGTATTGTGTTTTGGAGCAAGGAAGAGAAATGGAAAGCAGATAATAAGCCAGGTTTTCTTTTTTTTTTTTTCTTGTTTTCATTTTTAAAGACTCAAAGCAAGCTTTAAAACACTGTACATGGTCAGAAAGGATTCTGCAGTGGAAATCACTTTTAAAGTATAGCTTTTTAAAAGCTGAAAAGGAACATTTTAATGCGATGTTAAAATGTGAGGAAATTGTCGATGATTTGATGCTTCATGGTTGTTCCTGAATGTATAAATGACTTGCTTTGATTTTGACCTAATGATTGTTTAAATCTGATGCTCGTCTGCTTCTTTGTGTGTAAATTTGATTTAAAATCACACTGTGATGTTTGGTCAAAGCCATTAAGCCTGGAGCAACATCAGTTATGCTGTTCATTAATTCTTGAAAGGATTTTCTAATGATTCCATTGTTTACATGTCATAATGGTGTAAACTAAATTATTAGAGTTGCAGAATGTATTTCTTCTGGTAATTGACGTGGGCTCCTGTGGTACACTCTCAGTAAAAATAAGCTCCTGAAAGGGTCACTGGGTCAGTATATGTCCTGTGACTGGAGTGGAACCCTTAAGGGTTCTAAAGTAGCTGTAGTTAGGAATAATATTGTAGCAAATTGTTGTAATGAACCAATATTAGAGTTATATTGACTCCACTCTCTGTCCTGCCTCCAGACATTTATTTTACTGTTTAATGATACTGATCTGCTCCTTTCTCCTGAAAAGGGGATTGTAGTGAACCTTTAAGGTACAGAATTGGACCTTAAGGGTATATTTACATTATTTCCTGAATCTTTTACACTGTCTACAGTGTAGTGGGGTCGGGTGTGATTAAGGGGGAATTGCATAATTTAATCAACTTTCTTTCTTTAGTGCTGTTTCTTTTGGGCAAAAATTGTAATCATTAGAAATGATTGTTCCTCAACCAGTGTTTGTCATATTACACAACATCACTGACAAACTGGTGATTCTTGCAATGTTAGCAAGAAAACTGAAGTCAACTTCACAAGTCTATCCAGTAGGATAAGAGGGGTCTCCTGAGATTAGGATGTCCAGCATTTACTAAAAATATTTCTGGTCTTAATACACGCTCAGATGATTGCTTGGAAGTTCTGTTATACAGCACTTAAGAACTCTCTGGTTTTACCTTAAATGTAGCTCATGTGCAGTTTGGTTTATATTAACAATGAATTTCAGCACACTTGGAATACTCTGACTTTTTGCAGTCTCATCTTCATCTGTTGCATCTTTGATCGTATTGTTAATTACCATGGATAATCATTTAAAATAGATTACCTGTATGTCCTAAAATCAGAAAACTCATTAACTCAAAATGTGTTTATAAGAGGTCAGTGTGCAGTTGCTGAATTCTCAGAATATACATATAAAAAATTTGTCTATATAATATGTCTGAAGCTAGAACTTTTGTCCTGAGGCCTGCACTGTTACAGTATATCAGATAATTAGTATATAATAGTATAATAGTATATATATAATATATAATAGTATAAATAACTCAAGCTCTTACCGAAGTTGTTAAAAAAAAGTAGTTCTAATTACTTAGATTTTATTCCAGGTTTTATGGTGTTTATTAATTGACTGGATATTGGACTTTACTGAATACTGTGTAAACTCATCCACATTTCCAGAAGAATTGTTCAGATTTTCAGAATGCACAAAAGTGTCTTACAAAAGTAATTGTCACTTAATGAGACCATATCTTTTTTATTTCTTTTATTCATTTATTTTTTTATCTGTAATGTCCACTAATGAAGTTGGTGTGGGTTTATGCATCAAAAACGGTTATACTTAATGCTTTATTCTTTAGGATTAAACAGGCTGTTTTTCTTTTAGACTAAAATAACTCCACATCAAATAATTAGAATATTATGAAAAATTCATTTGTGTTCATAATTTAATTCAAAGGTTAACTGTTAGATATTTTATTTACATTATGTGTAAAGTGACATTTCAAGTGTTTTTAACTGTTGCTCAGTATGGCTTATAGCTCATTGCCATCAGAAATCCAAAATCTGCTGAGTAATCGAATTATGAGTTTGAGTAAATTAGTTTTCTAACAGTATCAAAATTAAAATGAAAAAAAAGGCTTGAAATATGTTGGGACAATGTGTAAAAGTAAATAAATAAAAATATACATGTATTTTTTTTCGCAGTTCAAAATAAAACAACAGATGTTGAATGTGAGGCATTTTACTATTTCATGAAAAATGTTAACTCATTTAGAACTTGATTGGGATAGGGGCAAAAAATATCACTCATTTTTAGTAAAAATTACTAATAAAAAACAGCTGGAGAATTTTTGCATCCCATTCACATGACTGGTATTTGAGCCTTTTAGGGAGGCAGCATCTCTCAGAAGATGGGCAGAGGTTCACCAGTTTGAAAAACTGCATAAAAAATTGCAGAACAAATCTGAAAAAAATTCAGAGAAACTGGAGAAATCCCTGTGCACAAGGGACAAGGCTGACTGTCAATATTGGATGCTTGTGATCTTCAAGTCCTCAGGAAGCACTGCATTAAAACAGGCATGATTCTGTACTGGAAATCAATTCATGGGCTCAGGAACACTTCCAGAAATTATTTTCTGTGAAAACAGTTGGCCGTGCAATCCACAAATTCCAGTTAAAGCTGCATCATGCAAAGAAGCAGCAATATGTAAATGCAATCCAGAGACACCACTGTCTTCTGTGATTCATAGCTCATTTAAAATGGACAGAGGCAAAATGAAAAACTATTGTGTTCAGATGAGTAAAATTTTTAAATTCTTTTTGGAAACCACAGATGCTGTGTCCTGTGGACTTAAGGAGAGGGACCATGCAGCTTATCAGCACACAATTCAAAAACCTTTATCTCTGATGGCATGGGGTTGCATTAGTGCCTATGGTGTGGGCAGCTTACATATCTGGAAAGGCGCTATCAATGCTGAACAGTATAAAGAGATTTTAGAACATAAACTCTGATTCAGACGTTTCTTTCAAGGAAGACCTTGCTTATTTCAGCAAGACAGTGATATACCATATACTGCATCTATCACAACAGCATGGCTTTGCAGAAGAAGAGTATGGGTGCTGAACTGGCCTGCCTGCAGTCCAGACCTTTCACCAACAGAAAACATTTGGCACATCATGAATTGAGAAATCCGGCAAAGAAGACCAAGGACTGTTGAGACAAGATTGAGAACATACTCCTCTTGCGAAACTCCAGAAGTTGGTCTTCTCACATCCTATCTTGTTCACAGACCATTGTTAAAAGAAGATGGGATGCTACACAATGGTAGACATGGCATATATTTTTCATGAAATGGTACAATGCTTCACTTTCATTATCTGATACGTGTTCTATGTTGTACTGTGAATAAAATATGAGTCTATCACATTTACAAGTCATTACATTCTGTTTTTATTTACATGTATTTACATTTTACACCACAACCCCAGTTATATATGAAATAAATGATTAACCTTTTCAGAGATGCACTAGTACATGTAAAGTCACTGTTCCAGTTGGTTGTTTTGTTGTGTTGTGCCTCATTCAAAAGACAGTCTGGTTTGACATATTTCATTGTGAATGAGTGGAGTTCAGCTGCTATAGACTGGATGTTCTCACAGCCATATATGGACTGAGGCCTGAACAGTTTTTAACATCTAAATGTTTAAATATTACATTAAAATCTTTTTTTTTTTTTTTTTTTTAAATCAAACATTTACTTTTCCTAGATGTTGGACCCTTTAAACATCTACTGTTGTAATTTTGTATACACTTATTGCCATTAGCTTTTGTTATTTGTCAACTGGGTATTTATTGTTTATGATTATTGATCATACAATATATATAATGTGTTGCAGATGGAGATTAGATTGAAAAATGTAGTACTATTCCTTTAAGTTGTGATCCAAAGGGGGAAAAAATCTTTATTTTATTACATGTGCTCTGTGAGATGGCACTGCAATTGAGCTGTTCTGAGGCATGGAGACTGAAAAGGTCTCCTGAAAGCTCCCGCAGTTCCCGGACGATGTGAGAAGACAGAACAAGGCCTTTCTGCTAGGCGGAGATGGCATTTTTCTCCTTCTTTTTTTTTTTTTTTTTTTTAAAGAAAGAAAAAAACAAAAAAGTACTAGTGGCCTACTGGTGCAGCCGCCACATTTATTTATAGCCATGTCCTAGGTGTCCTAAGGTATTTGTCTCCTTCTTGTGACTTGTCCTGGGTTCCCCTGTTTTTTGTATGAGGTTTTTTCTTTTCTTTTCTCCTCCTTCCTTATCTCCTTTCTTATTTAGAGGAACAGCTCAGTCAAACAGCTAGTCTTGCTAATAATGAATGAAAGTAGATAGCTGCTGATTTGCATTATGTAAATGCTGTCAAGCTAACTGGTGGCTGCCCCATTCACTTTATTGTTATCTTTGTTAGCATAGTTAGGCGACATTCCTTATATTTTAAAGAGATTTGTTCAGCAGTGCAATTTTCCACTTTCCCTAGATGTAGTAGTTGGTTAAACCCATGTTTGGAATCCATGTTTTGCTTCAAACAGGATCCACAAGGCTAACGTTGCTAACAGACACAGGGATTCAGCCATAGCAGTGTTGGCTTCAAAGCTAAACTGAAGTTTAAAAAGAGGTCACATTTGGTTTATTTGATTGATTTTGTCTGGATTAAGTTGAAAATTGTGTATTTTGTTTCCCTAATATTAATTATTTATCCTTTTTCGAAGTATCACTTCTTTTGTTGATATTCAGCAGTTCAGAATGTACCTTGCTTTTTTTTTTTTTTACAATTGCCCTCAGTTGGCCATCTGACACAGTGCTTTGTTCTGCATTACTCATCCAGGGTTGCGCCGAGTTTCATCAGAACCATGTTTTTGGGGTGTGTGATTTTGATGATAATTTTTGTTGTAGTGTGAGTGAACAGTACTGTAGCTTGGGCAGCTCGTAGCGCTTTTGAGTGTGTTTGCAGTTTGTAATGCAAATGAGTGTGTGGTGCTGATTTTTATTTTATTTTATTTATTTATTTATTTTTTAAGAAGTGCCCTGTATGGATCAGGCTTCTCACTAAGAGCTGATCATGGATCAGTTTACTCCTTCCACATCCAGCTTTATAGATGAGATATGAACTGATCCTAGGTCAGCTTGTGATGCCTGATGTATTTGAAAGAGCCTGACTGTTTCCTTGCATTTGCATTGTATTTTTTCCCTTCTTCTTCTTTTGTTGCTTGTTCTGTGTGAAATATGCCAAAATTCCTGCGGTCATTACTCTGGCTGTCCCTGCGTAATCAGAGCTTCAGTAGTCACTGCTGTTTTAGCCTTAAGAGGAAAGACTACAGTTCTGTGCTGTATATGTAATGTTTTGGTTTATATTAAACAACTGGTACTGTATTGTTTGTTGGCTGGCTTTTTATTGGGGTGGTGGTTGCTATGTATGCATGTGTTTAATTGTTTTGGGAGTGTGGGTGAAGTGAATCGGTGTGTGTGTGTTAACGGAGAATACATGAGAATGTGTATAAAGGAAGTGAATGTGTGTATAAGACTAGATGACAGTGTGTGTTTTATTGTGAGTGGATGTGTATAGGGTGAGTTGGTGTGTGTAAGCGTGTGGAGGTATACTTGCCTTGGTCAGGGCCATTGTGAGAATAAAGCATCCTCATAATGACAGAGATATATATGAAGTGTATGCATATTGAGGATATTTTGTGGATAAAGAAAACAGTCAAACAAGTCAAAATATTATACTTGGTCATTTATTTATTGAAGAAAATTAGATTTTTGTGAGTGTCAAAAGTATGTGAATCTTTGCTTTGATCATCTGGTGTGAACACCCTCCCTACCCCTGGCAGCAATAACTGCAGCTAAATGTTTCCTTTAACTGTTCTTTAACCATCCTTTGGTAGAACGACTTTTGTGCTTAGGGTCGTAGTTTTGCTGCATGACCCACCTTCTTTTGAGATTCAGTTCATGGACAGATGTCCTGATGTTTTCCTTTAGAATTCTCTGATATCATTCAGAATTCATTGTTCCATCAATGATGGCAAGCCTTCCTGGCCCCATCCTCCTCTGGTCTGGTAAATATAAGTTTGTGATGTATCATGTGATCTTGTTGTAATGTTCAGGTGAACTGATATGGTCACAGTAGTGGGACAGGAATGATGATGATAGTGGTAGCAATGATAACAGCCATAAAGTCCATATGAACTCCAGTAGAGAAGAGCATCTGGAGCAGGTCACAATAGTTGGTTGTTGGTGGGCAGCTGATCCAGGGAAGCATCATGCAGAGAATAGTAATCAGTCTTCCATCAGCCTTGGACCGGACCGGTGAGCAATCACTCACTCGGAAAAAGACAAAGACATTATGAGATATATCAAAGTGTGGCTATTGACTCCGGCGGAACTATCTAGAACAGCCTACTTAAAACGAGAGAGCCAGAAGGTAAACAGGCATGGGAGCTCCCCGAAACACTGGCATCCCTCTGATCACCATCAACAAACCTGAGTGACCACGTGAGCAGTGGTATGACAGCCCCAGCATCTCAGTCCACTATAAATCCCTACGTCAGTGCACCCCTGGACCTACAACCTTTCTATAATGTAAAGTATTAATTACCAAAGACTAAACTAAACAGATATGTTTTCAGCCTAGTCTTAAAGGTTGAGACTGTGACTGAGTCCCGAACATTGTCTGGGAGGTTATTTCAAAGATGAGGGGCCATATAAGAGAAGGCTCTTCCCCCTGCTGATGATTTCTGAATTCTGGGAACTATCAAGAAGCCAGCACCCTGTGATCTAAGTAAACGAGATGGTTCATAATAGGAAATAAAGTCTTGTAAATACTCAAGGCAAGACCATGTAGGGCTTTATACATCAGTAAAATAATTTTATATTCGATTTGGTATTTAACTGGAAGCCAGTGTAGTGCTGATAGAACTGGGCTAATATGGTCAAATTTTCTGGTTTTAGTAAGAACCCTGGCAGCTGCATTTTGAACTAATCTCATCCATCCACAAAACATTCTTTCAATAGTCTTCTGGCTTGTCCGCGAGATCTTAACCAAACCACAGATGAGCAGCAATGTTCTTTTTGGACAGCAGTGACTCATGAACATTAATATTAGCCAGTGTGAGAGAGGCCTTCAGTTGCTTAGAAGTTACCCGGGGTCCTTTGTGACCTAGCCAACTATCACACACTTTGCTCTTGGAGTGATCTTTGTTGGTCGACCACTCCTGTGTAGGGAAACAATGGTCTTGAATTTCCTCCATTTGTACACAATCTGACTGTGGATTGATGGAGTCCAAACTTTTAAAAGATGGTTTTGTAACCTTTACCAGCCTGATGAGCATCAACAACTCTTTTTCTGAGAACAGAAATCTCCTCTGTTTGTGTCATGATACACTTCCACAACTGTGTTGTGAAGAGCAGACTTTGATAGATCCATGTTCTTGAAATAATACAAGGTACCCACTCACACCTGATTGTCATCCTTAAATTTCACCTTCAATTATCTGCTAATCCTAGAAGTTCACGTACTTTTATCTCTCACAAATATGTCATATTGGATTATTTTTCTCAATAAATAAATGATGAAGTATATTTTTATCTAATTTGTTTAACTGGGTTCTCTTTATCTACTTTTAGGAGCTGTGTGAAAATCTGATGATGTTTTAGGTCATATTTATGCAGAAATATAGAAAATTCTAAAGGGTTCATAAATTTTCAAGCACCACTGTAGGTGTAGGTTACAGCTTTACAGGATTCAAATGTCTCTACAAATACAGTAGTACCCAACTTGTGTGTGTGTGTGTTTTTGTGTTTGAAAGAAAGAGAGTGGTGATGACTGACAGTTTCTATCTCTGGGAGCTGTCAGCCCACCATCAGCCCTGAGGAAATGACAGCAGGAATTAACGCTCATTAAGCAATTACAGCATTTAAGGCGGGGTTAGTGACCTCATGTTCCCTCCACTCACAGCCTTAGCCCAGCGGCACCTGCGTCTGCACCAACATCACACTTACAGTTCAAATCTAGTCATTTCCTTGAAAGTGTTAAAAGGACCTTTATAGTGAAAGAGCACCTTTGCTTTGTTTTTTTGAAATACAAAAAATTGATTTACTACATTAATAAAAATGAAGAAGTGCTATTAAAATAAAAAAAAAAAACTGTCACTCCTTAGTTCATATTTAGAACCTAAGCTGCAAACTCAGTTTGTTTTCATTGTGGTGCTGACATTACAACCCCATATATGTGATTTTCAAAATGAAATGAATGGTACCGGCTAAATCAGTCAGTTAAATAAGTGGTTGTATGTAAATGTCATGTCACAACTGTGATGCATTCAAAATGAGGTCTCAACCCTGTCCACATTTACATATATCTGTTTGGCAAACCCAATGCTGTTTACCCTACACATTCACATTTATATTGTGTTCTTACAAATAGCCTGTTGGAGAGATCCCTGGAGATGTTTGAAACATTCTTTTCCTGATTTTTGTTCCTAAAAACCATGTAGATAAGACTTCAGGATGTGAAAACCAAGAAAAATGTAGAATACAGACCCTTTAACAGGTATTTTTGGCCACTGCTAGTTTTGCAGAAGAAACTAGTGCCATCAGGGCCAACAATAATTGCATCATCATTATGAGACGGGATTATTTTTTCTCCACTGTGTTTGACCTGAGGATGCTCAATGCCCGACAGGGGATGCAAGGACACAGGCTGATGATGTCACCATCATCCAGATGTGGGCTGACAGCGAGCCTATAGTGATTCTGGTGCTGCCTAGAGAAAAAAAGTGTAGGTTGTTTGTGTGCTGGTTTTAGTACATTTTTAGGACAAAACTATCTTAACTGCTTCTCCAAACAGAATATTGTGAGAAAAGTTTGTTTGTGTTCATAATTTATATCGAAAAGGTAAACTCATATTTTATATTCATTATTAAATTAAGACATTTATTGTTTTCTAACTGCTAAAAGCTGGATTTCTTTTAAAAAGTCTATACAAGATTGGTCATCTTTACAACATTTATTGGCAATTTTTCCAGTCCATAGACTGTATAGATTGGTAGACGTCACTCTGTTGTCTTCTGTTCTATAGAAACAAAGCCAAAATACGGCTGCCATCTTTGATTTGGAGATAAGACTGTCCACCAAGTTAACCCATCCTCCTCATTTGGTTGCACCGTCCCCTGTCAACAGTCATTCTACAGTACATATCTGGAAAGGCGTGATCAATGCTGCAATATCAAATTCCAGCAATGAATAATCAGGGCTGTTAATAAGCTACATCAGACAAACAATAGACAACATTCCTCTCTCAAAATTCCAGCAACTGGTCTCTTCACATCCCAGATGTTTACAGACTGTTGTTAAAAGAAGAGGTGATACTACACAATGGTAGACATGCCTGTGTCCCAATTTATTTTTAGGTATGTTGCTGCCATCAAATTCTAAATGAGTTGATATTTTTTCATTAATCATAAAATGTCACATTTAACATCTGGAATGTTCTATTGTGAATAAAATTTGTCTATGAGTCATTGCATATAATGTATGTATGTATGCAGGGTTCTAAATTAACTTTTTTGATCACCAGCCAATGTGGCTGGTAACTCTCTAAAGTTACTGGCCAATCAGAATTTCCACTAGCCAAATTTTATGCGGTAAAAATAAAAGAAATGAGTGCCACTGAATACATTTGATAATTTTATTAACATTGTTAGCATGAAAAACACAACATATACCATAAAATATGAAAGTGCAAACAGGTCTGTCTGTCTGTCTGTCTGTCTGTCTGTCTTCAGAGCTCTAGCCCTGTCAGGGTTGCCAGGTCCAGCAACAATATCCAGCCCAAAGTCAGTCTAAAACCCGCCCTTCAGAAGCTTAAACTAGCCCAAAATAAGTCTGTCACACGTTTGAAGCAAATAGCAAAACAACTATGAGAGTATTTTGTTTATAATGGATTTATTATCAGTCATTAATAATATGGTAACATTAGTGTTTATTAGTTCTTTTATAACAATTTTATATCCCAGTCAAGAACATTTAATAGTAACACAATTAGCAAAAAAGGAACTGACTTTCATTTCACATTGGCAGTATTTGCAATGTGCCTTTTATCATCATTAGGAACACTTTTAATCATTACATCAAACCTTTTTCTTTTTCCCAGTTCTTGCAATACCTGTTTTTCCCGTTTACCTGGCATATTAGCTAGACACTGTCTTCTCTTCACCTTCTGTGTGTTTGTGTCTCTCTCTCTCTCTCTCTCTCTCTC